>NDXB01006588.1:151315-182359 GCA_002631895.1 Agapornis roseicollis | reverse complement strand
CGCCCCCCCCCACCCCCCCCCCCCCCCCCCCCCCCATCCTGGACAAGTAACCTAAGTTAAAAGATTTCCTTCCCTTTATGTTTCAAATGAAAGGGGTGGTGGCCTCTGCACAACACTCAAATATTTCATGCCCAGAGAACACCACCTAAATGTCAAGTCTTCTTGGAGAAGAAAGGGACTGCAACTCATCTAATCAGTGGGAATGTGGAGTTTCTCCACATAGGTTGGAAAGAGGAGGCCACCCTCCACCTCCTTTAAAGACAGAGGTTATTTAGGACTTTCTTGAAAGTAAATGTGTGGGAAGAAGCAAAGCTTTAACAATGAGATTTAAGTACCCATGAAATCTAGTTTAAAAAGCAGGAAAAAAGCTGACAATCTGGAGCACAGGTTCCTGCTTTTACCCTCATTTCAACCAGGGCCTAAAGGACTTAAATCAAAATCTTCCCTAAAATTCCCTTTATGGAAGTGTGAACTGTTCAGGGTATCCAGAATATAGAGGGATAAAATACATTTTTTAAAGTCCCAAAATATTATACTACTGAGAGAGAAAGACATTAAACTTCTGGCTTTATAGTTCTGTATTCAGCATCTTCAGATATCTCAATGCAGCTCAAAGGATTTATGGAAATAATTTTATAAGGTACTGAACAGTAAACCAACAATTGACATTTTATGCTTCTGCTCAATAATAATAATAGTTTAGCAAGTGAAGACTATGGAGGAGCTGGGATTTTTTAAAGCTTTCCATTAGTATTTTTCAGAGCTTACCCACTCTAAACTGGCTGAAGACTTCCAGTTACTCAATGCTCAACTTCTGTTACTCAGTTTGTGATCAGACACTTGTTATCTAATACTTGGACGTAGCAATTTTTACCTTTTAAAGTATGTTAGAATGCCATAGTTTCTTCTGTTAGCAACAAATTAGGAATAAACTTTGTTTTGAGAGATCACAAACTGCCAGCTGAATAAAGGAAAGTTGTCTTCTTTCTGTCAAAGTCTTTTGTATGATCTACCAACAAGTTGCAGTCTTCCAGATGCTCTTCAACTGACAGGTATTCTGTAAATACCCAGAGGAGGGGATAAACACACACATAGGCATAATATATTACTATGATTAAACTGTGCTACAGTATAACTGGATAATAGTAGCAGATGACAGGCTGGAGAAGAGCAAGTTAGGGGCTGGAGCTCCTTGAGAAAAGGAAGGAACCATATGCCAAATGGCATGGAAAACACTATGCTCATATTGGCTTGTGCACCCAAGAGAAGATGCTGAGGTAAGACAAATGGGAGGAGAGACAATAGGGAAAAGGAGCACAGGCTTATCCTAATTATCTGCATCCCAAAACACCTTGAGCCCAGCCCTGTCAATAAATCTCTGCTTATTATGGATGAAGCACTTCTTCATATGAGAAATAAAGCAGTGAATTTGGAACCAGAAATTGAAGGGAGTGAAGGGCTGGGAAAATTTATCAGTTAGCAAGGTTTTAAGGCACACAGGGAGCATCTTGCCATTCTGCAGGTTTCAACCTCTTTGACTGAACATTTCACTCTTGTCCCTGCTGGCAACTGATTCCAAAACTAAACTTCTAGCCAGGGATGCTTTTAGTCTTGCAGCTACAAGCTGAGTCTTTGGCCATGTTTAGTTAACAGCTCCCTAGAACTACAGAATAGTCTCAGAGGATCAAAAGTAGATAGGAAAATCCTGATGTAGCTGACACTAACTCTTTGCAGACTAAACCTACAGTCTTCCCATGGATATGAACTGGGAGATGGCAGAAAACAGAGCTGACTTGGGAAGTGGCTGAGGAGTGAGGCCCTGTATGAGGGTGCTCACTTCCTTTTGCTGTCAACCCAGATTACATAGAATCTCTCAGGAGATGATGAAGTCCCAGATTACCCTGAGCAGGATCTTTAATCAAGATGAGAGAACAGTGCTTCTTTGTAGGAGGAACCAGGCATCTGTCTGATGAACATGAGCCGACTGCAGTGTGTGCTTGCAGCCCAGAAAACCAACCGTATCCTGGGCTGCATCAAAAGAAGTGTGACCAGCAGGTCGAAGGAGGTGATCCTGCCCCTCTACTCTGCTCTCGTGAGACCTCACCTGGAGTATTGTGTGCAGTTCTGGTGTCCTCAACATAAAAAGGACATGGAGCTGTTGGAACAAGTCCAGAGGAGGGCCACGAAGATGATCAGGGGACTGGAGTATCTCCCATACAAAGACAGGCAGAGTGTTGGGGCTGTTCAGCCTGGGGAAGAGAAGACTGTGTGGAGACCTCATAGCAGCCTTCCAGTATCTGAAGGGGGCCTATAGGGATGCTGGGGAGGGACTCTTCATTAGGGACTGTAGTGACAGGACAAGGGGTAACAGGTTCAAACTTAAACAGGAGAGGTTTAGATTGGATCTAAGGAAGAAATTCTTTCCTGTTAGGGTGCTGAGGCACTGGAATGGGTTGGCCAGGGAGGTTGTGAGTGCTCCATCCCTGGCAGTGTTCAAGGCCAGGTTGGATGAAGCCTTGGGTGACATGGTTTAGTGTGAGGTGTCCCTGCTTATGGCAGGGGGGTTGGAACTAGATAATCCTAAGGTCCTTTCCAACCCTAACTATTCTATGATTCTATGCTTCTTCATGTAATTTCTTCTGCTCCTTTTGCTGTTGCTTTGCTTCTGCTGTGTATTCAACAGCAGCCTGGTGGTCACCACGATTCTGATTGTGAAGAGTATGACCATGAGCCCTGCTGATATGGAAGAGGGCTCACCTGGCCACAGTACACTGTCAACACTGATGCTGCTACATGCCTGCACACACCTGAAGCTGTGGATTTTCCTAAATTTGGCAGAGAGCTTACCCAAGGGTTAGAGACAGGAAGCCTACCACCTCCTTTCGGGATGAGGAAGCTTGAGGCAATGTATTTGGGTTTGGCAGAAGGTGTTAGAAAACCTAATCCAGAACAGCTTGCTGGAGGCAGGCCTGGATTAGTATTCATCTTAGATCTATACCATGGCTCCAAAGAGGATAGAGTTGATGGAATAGACAGCCACCCATTCCAATGGGAGCCAGGTTCAATCTCCCTTGAAGACAATGCGAAAGAGCCAGATTGCAGTGAGGAGCAGGTAGCAGAGCCAGGGACTCTGAGTTCATATCTCCTGCAGAAGTTACTGCCTCAGGCATTGGAACAAGAACAATTGGAATTGGAACAAGAGGTTCCAATTTCAGGGCAGATTTGAGTGACCTGTCAGTGTTTTCTGCTTTTGCCTTCACTACCCACGTGCTGGGTAAGCAAAGAGGTGAGGATAGCCTCAGAATCTGCTTCCTGTTCCTGGTGTGGTGGAGTTTGCTGTTTTGCCTTTTCCTTTTCAAGAAAAAAGACAATGTTAATAATAATAATAAAAAAAAAGGCAGAGGGAAAAATGATAAAATATTGAAACTGACAACCATGTTTTGCTTGGCCATTCAGTCCAACACAAAGAAAAATACAGAACAGGATATAAAGGGTATGAATTATCAGTTTGCAGCCTGAATGAGTTCTTTAGTTCTGCATTTCAAAGGTTTCCTTTTTTTGTAGCTGCCAGTTAGTATGTTTGGAAGAAAGCCCAGATAACAGAAGACATCAGAAGTGAGGTGAGGTGAAGACAGATGGAATAAATGGGCTGAGAAGGCACAAAAATAAACTTGTCGGAAGTTGCACTGTAGTAGAACCTTTTTTTTTACGGAAAAGATGTTTACTTTGCACAGGACACAATGACTAAAGCCAAGTCTGTAAAAAACCCCTACACCAACAAAAACACAAGCCCAAACGGGGAAAAAATGGAATATAAAAACAACACAGCAGGAGGAACAAATACATTTCCATAACAGCAGCTAAGAATGAACAACATCTGTTCAGATAACACTCAGCCTTCATGCTCCTGTGGCTTTTAGGTGCTCTTTTACACATGCACCAACATACAGAGATATTAATTTGCTGTATATTTTTGCTCATGTACTTGTAGGTGAATATTACAGGCTGGCCATAGGAACCTAATTCAGCTCTGACATGGTATGAACCAAATCCTCAACCAGAACAGAGTAGCTTGTTTCCACTGCTTAGACTGAAACTGAACCAGTTCTGACCAGGAAGAACCAGGGTCTGTCAGATTGCGTTGGCTTACATGGCCTAAAAGCTAATACAGAACCATCAAACACTTTCACAAAGTCAAAACTATTGCGTTGGATGGATGTAATACAGTGTAGCAGAAGGTGTCCCTGCCTGTGGCAGGGGGTTGGAACTGGATGATCTTTAAGGTCCCTTCCAATACAAACCAGTCTGGGATTGTAAAATAGTGAAACAATAACTAAATCGTAAGGAAATCTAGGGTTTGATGATTGCAGGAGAAAGAACAAATATATCTCCAAACTGGTGTTTCCTGGCAGCCTCATATAATCCTCTGGCTACTGATGGCAGTGCAGGAAGAGATGCAATATGCATGGAAGTTACATATCCTGGCTGAAGCCATTACTTGGTGAAAGTAATGACACTTGGGAGGAAGGATCATGAGGTTATCAAATACAGCCACCCTGCTTCTCCCAACTGCAAATAAAAATGGGGAAAACAGCTATCTTTATACAGGGAATTAAAACAAACAAACACAAAGATAAAATTACATTTCTGTGACTTGGAAACCATGGGTCTGGTCTGACATCATGCCCTCCCCTTATGCACGTACGACACCTGCATGAGGCAAGTGGAAAACAGTAGCAAAATAGAGCTTTTTTATATCATCATTTTGCACAAGTAAAAGGGATAAATAACAGAATACCTAAGTGGAAAATGAGCAGCTGGAGGCTGGAGTGGATCAGTACATCTGGAATGGCACCAGATACCAGGCATTTAGGCACTGTAGCCCCTGGCGTTTCTCTAAATTCAGGATTTCACTTTGTCTCCCAACATAAGTGTTGGAGATGGCCTCCTGTGGCTGGTTGCTGAAATTCACAGACTGAGAAGTAGCTGGAGATAAAAGATCAACTGTGGAGTTTGACTTGCTGGAAAACTATGACAAAGCCCTAATTAATCATGGACATGGGAGTAGGTCATAGAGAGTATTTCAGGCTGTTGGTAGGGGGCTTTTAAGAGTCAGGGAACTTGTTCTAGACCAGCAGCAAGCAATGGGAATGGGAAGAAAGGCAGCTCAGAGAGAGGATGGAAGAGCGGACTTCTGTGGACAGCGCATCATTAAGCACATGGCTGTGAGTGTTACTTCAGCAGGGCAGTGCCCATATCTGGACATTAGCACTGGTTTCACTTACAGACTTGTAAGCCAGTACAATGTATTTCCATATCTCAGACATGAAGTTCCTCAGGGGAGAATTCAGAATCTGATTACCATGCAAATCCAGCTGGGATTCTGGGATGCAGGTCTCTTACTTCTCCATCCCTTAATCCTTTCTCTGCCCAAAGATTACTTGGGTGTCCACATTGCCTCTTGAAGTATGTATCTACCTCCCAGAAGCATTATTGGTCTTGTGCAGATGGGTATACTCACTTGGCTCTCTAACAGTTACAAGTCCACACCCCGACTTGCCTATCACATGCTGGATCAAACAGAAGCAATGCTCAGATCATGTTTGTGATCTGTCAGTTCTTCTTTGATCAGTATGTTACAGTTCAGTAGTTCTGTTCACTCAGTCTTTTGTGTGGTCACCTTTTTCCCTGGATTGCTTGCATGACATTAAATCGCAATGGTTTTATTCATCTGCTTATTTTTGAAAGACTAATTCTTCACAACAGCTCAAAAGTTCAGGCTTGAGATAGAAAGTAGCCCATTGCCTTCTGATTTTGCATCCTTTTATGGCTTTGGTAGTCCTTTCTTAAGCAGAAGCATAAAGATATTCCCTTAAAACTCCAAAATGAATTGCTCATAACACCTATATTAGTCTTTTTAACAAAGACTACCATTAAAAAAGATCACACTCATTCACAGTATTGCATTTAGCATCCAATAGTCAACACCAGCGTACAATAGGCTTCACATTCTGACAATTGCTGCTAAGTGCTCAGATTTTCCAATAACAACCACTGTGGGATCCTTTTTGTAATAGAGGAAATGTAAATACCATGTGAAAATATCAAAAGGTGAATCAGCTACTTATCTAAATCACAGTAGCCCCAGATAAAGTCTGCCCCATTGCCATAAATAGATTACCACAAGTAATGTATGGAAAGAGCTGATTAGGGAAGGAATTTCACATCCTACTGGATATCTGATATATACCAAACTTACCAAAGATTTTTTCAGTCCTTAAAAGCTTTGCATATATAGCTATGAGTATAAAGAAACCGTTGTAAGGTATATAGCCAGGAACAAAACAGAATAGAAGCATTTCAGCTGCTTTGCTACCTCCTCTACCATTTTGCAAATTTCACTATCTTTTCATATATTATTTAAACTCCAACACATGCAATGCAAACAAATTTAATCCTAAATGCATTTTCAGCTTGGGTTTCCTACTTAACAATCGTAAATCTAGAAATGGGAAGCCTGAAATCGTTAAAGTCACATATTTATAAAATCACATTCAATTAGGTTAAAAAAGTGCAATTTCTGTCATCATGTCATAAAAAGATGTGTTTTTCTCTCAGATCTACTATAAAGAAAAGCTACCTATATTGTTACAGATAGAGGCTGTTTTCAATCAGTTACAAGGAGCAATCCAATTACTGGATGGTTTAGTGCAGTAACTGACTCCAGACTAATTTGATTTCTTTAGGTCTCTAAAGATCAATTGATCTGATTTGTTTCCCTCCCCAAAGGCTGTTTAGGAAAAAGCAGGCTTAAATACCTGGAAATGAAATACAAAGCTCTGTACACTTTCACACTACTTAGGTCATTCGGAAAAGCTGGAACTCGTGATAAATGAGTGCTCTCTGGCCCTAACATCACAGGATGCTTTACAGACCATTAGGATCGCTGTGCGGATTATGCATGCACGTGCTTCGGAAGCAATGCATGCAAGCAATTTTCACAGCTTCAAGGTAACTGTTCAGTTTTCAAGAGCTGTACTAGTGTGTGTTTGGCTTGCATAGCCTTTTTCCTAGAAAATAAGTATTTTTCTCTGTAATCTTCTAGAAATAGCTATGTTTCTGACTCGACTAAGAAAGAGTCGTGCTGTACTATTCCATGTATCACCTACACCTTGCAATGCATGTCACAGTAGATATTAAATGAGAAACTCTTCCTGTTGTCATATAGGATCACAAACTGGTTTGAGTTGGAAAGGAACAATTCCAACCACTACCATGTGCAAGGACACCTTCCACTAGAACAGGTTGCTCCAAGCCCTGTCCAACCTGGCCTTGAACACTGACAGGGACGGGACAGCCACAGTTTTTCTGTGTCAGCACCTCATAACCCTCACAGGGAAGAACTTCTTCCTGAGGTCTAATCTAAAATCTACCCTAGTTACTTGTCTTATTGTCATACCATATGAAATACCTCACTTTGCTTTTTCTTTTGCTTTTTATCAGATTTCATTAAGCAATTTTGCTGGCGCTAACATGAAGTCTGTGGAGCCAGTGGGCACTTAAAAGAATGGCATTCTCATCTGCCTGAAGATTTTAATTCTGGAACTTAATAAAACCCTTGGTATTTCTGAAGCATATCACATAACTTAGGAAATTCTCAGAGTTTCTTACCAGGCCTCTTGTGTGTTACACTATGACTATCTCATTACTTGATCTGTTGTGCAGCAGTTTCTGGGGTTATTTTAAAATACTGTTCCCTAATGAGGGATAAACTTTCCAATTTAAGTCAAAATAAGTCCTTAACTACACTTAGACTCTCAAACACAGAGCTTTAATATAATTTAAAGGCTTTCTGCATTCTGTTCCTTGTATTTATTGTAGGTTTCACATGTGGCTCCCTTATCTTTCATAGAAATGTTGGTGCCTGGGCTAGGCTGCCTGTCTCAGGCTCTATTCTTACACTTATCAATAAGCAAAAGGGCACTGTGGTTTATGTTCAGCATTTCTGACTCTGTGCCATGTGCTGTTATAATAAGATGTCCTCTGGAAAAATTCCCTTCATATCCAGCACCATGATAGTCAGTTCATCTGCACAGAGGTAACTAAGTTTTTCTCCCAGCTTATCTATTCAGACTCACTCAGCCCTTCCAAAGCTGTGTCATTAGGTGTCGCCTGCCTGTAAAACAAGGAAACTGAAGTGTGAAAAATCGAAGTATCTGCTCTTCCTACAGGTCTTTTCTTGACTATTTATTGCACACAAACCTGAGCTTTTGGGTGTTCTTTACCTTAGTACTTTGTCTGTACAGCAAACTATTCTATTTTAAGCGAATCTGGTTTGGTTCTTTTTCCAATTTCAACAAAGGCTTTCAATTAAGAAGCAATTCTGAACAACTTTGCAAGTGTGCATTGTAGAATTATTCTTCTTTAGCCAATTACTCAACATACCACTAATGATCCTGTCACTAGCAAGGTATAAAATATAACACTATCTCCCATCAGTGTTGCTACTTAGATTGATGTCCTTTTGCAGTGCTGTAAAGAATTTCCCTAGCTGTATGGATATGACTTCATTGAGCAGTTTGTCCCCTATGTGCACCTGCAAAAGATGATTTGCAGATACATCTGGATATCCCCAGATGACATAGGAGCCTGGAGGGTTTTGGCCTCTCCAAACTTTCTTTTATGACTCTGTGCTTACAGGGAAATTTGGATGTGCTATATCCATCTCCATCAAGTTCCCTTCCAGCCTAAAGGACACAGGCAGCTTAATTTGCTTTGTTTGCCAAACTGTTTGACACAGTATCATAAAAATGTGACGTGCTGGAGAGCTACCAAGAGATTGAAGTTTATTTCCTACTCAGCTGTGGGTTAATGCTTCTTTCCCTATGGCAGCAGTTGCTTATAATGAACTGCATACACACAAGACTCAACAGTTTCCAGATAAGGCTTTCCCCTGATGCAGCCTGTAGTACAATTTTGGTGAAACAAAAATGGCATCTTTGTCATCAGAGTGGGAGTTATGGGATTCATCCTGATAGCAATAATTGCTGACTTCAGTGTCTGGGACTGCTGAAGTGTATTTTGGGAAACTCCCCTCTCTTTTCCACTGTGTGGAGCAGTGGGGAGCTATAAAGATGTTTTTCACAGGACCACTACCCTTGTTTCCCATTGACCCAATTCACAGCCCTCAGTAGGGTTAAATGGCAAGATAAGAAAAAAGCTTTTCATTCTGAAGTTGTAAAACTGACCCTTTCCTCCACCCCCTTCAAGAAGCCCCCTCAGGAATATATTAGCCCCAACTAGAACAGATGTCAAAACTCAAACCAGCTCTTTCTTCATAAAGTTTGTAAGTATTTTTAAAGGAGGTGGAGGAGGCTTACTGCATGCAACAAGATAACGTTAAAATGCACAGCTTCTCAAGAGTTGAAAGGATGCTTTTCCTACAAATTCTCTCTTCTCTTTATCTTATCTGCATGGAAAGTAAACAGAAAGTCCCCATTACCTCTCGATATCAGTGAGTCTGGAAGAGTCCCGGAATCCTTTAGCAAAAGGGTTGCTGTCAATTTTCAACTTGGTTATCTGGAAACACAGAAAAGAGCAACGCAACATGAATATAGAGTTAAGGTATTGTAGCGTACAAAGTGTTAACCTATCCATCCTCCTGACTTCACTGCTAATTTTATCTGTGCTCCTTGTGTGTGTTCATGTGTGCTAGCTACTCCTGAAATGCTGCACAGCTGGCAGGGGCAAACCAGGGTGTATTATGTGTATAGCAATGGAAAGACCAAAGGGTACAGTGGTCTCAGCTGTCATGTTACCCAGAGCAGGAGGAACCCACCCATGTATACAGCATCACTATTTCCAAATGCTTTAAGATCATGAATCAGGCTATCTTTTCCATGAGCAACACAGAGCACCCTGCTAACATCTGAGCCTCGTTGATGAAGCCCCATATCAACTCATTTGAGCCCAAATGAGGAGCTAATGTTTTCAGCCAAACCTACCAGCCACCAAACTGGGGCAGTTTAGCTATGGAAAGAGGCTAAAGAGAGGAGAAAAATGTGGGGAGAACTCAGATTTAAAGTGATGGAATCTGAGTTAAAGGAGTAACTCCATTAAAACCATCACAGTCCTGGAAAACCAGAGATCATGCAACCAAAACTGTCATCCCTTCTTTAGAAAGCAGCTACAAACCTGCCCAGTGCATCCTGTCAGCCTCTCCACTCTGCTCAAGAGTCCCTTTGTCCCAGAGCATCAGGGCTCCCCTTGCATTTGCAGTGAAACTTTTCAGCCGTAGGTGATGGCTGCAACTGTGATTGTATGGGTGCTGGAAGAAAATACACCACTACCCTTGTGAAATGTTCTGACTGTCCAACCAGATGAGATTTGGTGGATAAAACCTGAGACTTCTTTATAACATCCAGATTGTCCAGCCATATTTCTTGCAAGAATTCAAACTAAAACTGTAAGCGTTAGAGCTTGACAAGGGACAACACAGGACTTGTCCTGCCAGGCAATGGATGCCACCAACTCTAGCTGAAGCTCATGGAAATAATAGCTCTCAGCACTTCATACTGAGTGGCTATGTTGGCCTGGCTTTCCTCAAAAAAAGCCTGCATTTCAGAGGCCACAACCTCATTTTTAATAGCTGGCCCTTGAGACTCTGCAAGAAAAGGAATCTTTTCCAAATCCTCAAACAATCAAATGTTCTCAAACAACAGTATTTCAAAATGGGATGGGTTCTCCTCCAAATTAAGGAAAAATAAATTAATAAAAATAGTTAAAAAGGACAACTGAGCCCAACTTTTCATTATGAGAAAAAGATTTTCTGGGAGGGAAATACAGAGGGAGGGAATGGCTTACAAAGACAAAACATGAGTATTTAACTGCTGGTCTGCAGTATATGAACAATGTGCTGAACGGCTGTCACCCTGGGAAAGTACCTGCATCCCTGGGCTGCTACTATCCCTGCTTGGCATCTTGGGTCCATACAGGTCTCCCAGTTCTCTGGGGAAAGTCCTTGTTTGAAACACCGGGCAGGAGCTGCTGTAGCTCACCAGTTGATCCTGTGGCTGCTCAAACAGCATGGGACCTCAGTGCTGGATGAATGTTTGAGCCCATCTCGTGATGGTACAACCATCAGGTACAACCAGTGGAAAGCTCCCTGAGCACCAGCCTTGTCACATTTCGGCAAGTTAGTTATAGTCTTATTCTACTGCCAAGGTGCCCATAAGCTCTTGACTCACAGTGATGTTGCAAAAAAGTTAGTGCCTCACGTACAGTGAACATTTTTATGGCAGCATCCTAAAAGCTACCTTGAAAAAAGACATGCTCTAACTAGTTCCATTGACTTAGATCACCAACACACCAAGCCAACTGCACTGCAGGATAATAAGGACATCTATTCATCTCTTGAGCATATTTTCACCAATCAAACTTACATTTTCTGATATTAAAAATTTGGTATGACATCACAAGAGAAACTTTCTGTGTACACTGGTGCCAGATGAGACTCACAATCATTTATGGCCATATTTTTCCTGAGAGACTGTCTCACAAACAACCAGAGAACATCTGCTAGAAAGCATTTTAAAATTAAATCTGACCTACAATTCAACTCTGTGGCAGTGGTTTGACTGTTTAAATAAATGCATGCCCTTTAAATCTTAAATTATGAGATAGTTTGTTGAAAGTGTAATGTATTTAGCTTTTATCTAATAACCTCCAGAAATGTAATCAATCCCTCCTTAAAACAGTTCTGAAAGAAATGGCAAAAATGAAAAAAGGCTCTGTTTTCATTAGTCATATATAAAAAGACAGCATCAACCTCTAGGGGTTCTGGAGATGTTCCATTGAGTTGTCCAGGACTCAACGTATGTGCTTTGGGAAGGTTAGTTTAGAAACATCTCTGGTGTAAATAGCGCCTGTAAACACAAATCCATCCTACAGAAATGGATTTCAGGTTTAGCTGGTTTTGTGGCTGTAACTGTTTTGCTGGCTTCTGAAGAAACTTACATGAAAAAGCCTGTCCAAACATTGTATTCTTAGGACTGTCAGGTCCTGAATGCATTTTTTGCAGCATTTAGATACAAACCTCAGTTTTAAATCAATACATTCAGATATTAAAGCCTTGAAGTGGGATGTGGGATCTGTCTCAAGGACTGACTTAATACTACACGATTATCTTCAGAGCTTCTTCTGCCCCTGTGTAGTAGTTGCATTTTATTCATTGCATTTAGGAATTAATTACTTTTGCTTCATTAAAAAGTCCAGCAGGTACATTGACTCTGGGATGCTTCTGCCTCCATGTTGGGACAGTACTTGTATTTTTCTTAGCTTGGGGGAATTAAGGAGGGAAAGATGTATTTTTTCATTAAGTCACATAGTCACTAAGCACTTAAAGTGCATTCCAAATTGCAGTGAAGCCAGCAACATATTTCCACTGACTTAATTATTAAAGCCCTACCCACTGTCAAGCAGATCCTCTGCTCTCTGTTTATATACTTCCTAAAATTACTCATTAGCAATCCATTGTTATGATCTCCTCCATTTTGTATATATTATTCACTGGCATGCATATTGAAATTCAAACATCTGGATGTAATCTGGGCAGGCTCTGAAAAGCATATCTCTGAGTGATTTCCCTTACATTTAAGCCTCACATCTTAATTAGTCAGCTTTTTAAGGCCATGAAATCATCCTGTGCAAACCAGAGTATCTCTCAGCCTGTGACATCAAAGATCCCTGCAAATAAGAACAGTTCCTTAATAAGCTATAATTAGAAAAGAACTAAATGATAATATGCAAACAGCTTTGTATAGGCAAAAGGGAAGACAAATGAAAGCCTCTTTCATGTCATCTTTACTCCCATGAATAATCCTTAGGGCTTTTTGAAGTTGATAGTACTACCCATATACGTAAGAATTACACCTGAATATGAATTCGATTGGGCACAGTCACAACAGACCCTGGCATGGAAAAGTAGGTTATATAGAAATCTTCCTAGCTGGAAAAAGAGGGAAAAGGGGAAGTTGAAATTGGGGAAAAGGGAGTTCTCAGCAGGGTGGGATTTAGTTAAATGTGTGGAAATTAGCAAATGTACTCACCAATTGATTCTGGTAGGCAGTAACAGCAGTGAAAACGGTCTCTGGAAAGATAAACGTCCTGAACTCCTCCGATTTCAGGTTTAGCAGAGAAGCTGTGTGATCCTTCTTCTTAATAATGTGCACCCTTGGCTGGTACTTGTGCATGGAGTTCAGAATGATCTGCAAGAAAGAGTGACAAGGCACTGTCCTGAGAGGAAGGTTAACAGCAAGCACCCTCAAAGGCATACAGGGGGAAAACAAGACCTAATTCACACTGCAGGGGAGATCTCTGAAATATAGCTCGCCAGGGGCTGATTTCCAGAGGAAACTCTCCAGCTCCTTTTGGGCAGTTCCAGAAAAGGAAGGTGGAAAAGCAGGCATCCCAGGAGCTGCTTTCCTTTCACTCCTACGCCACTGCTGAGCACTTATTTTCCTAAAGCATAAATACCTGTTCCTACAGGTGAGGTGTTTTACATACAGGCTTTGTTATTGCTAGCGTGTGCCCAGGTTTGCAGGTGTCAGCTGCAAGGGAAAACATGCTACTCATGAAAGCTTATGATTCAGAATCCACACTTGCAGAAATGTGCAGGTGCAGAATGAAAACAGCCAGGAATCCATGGTATGTTTTATATATATATATATATATATATAAAAATACACGCACAACCCAAAACCAAAAACCAGGAAAAAATAAAACCCAATCAAAAAAAACAGCAGCATAAACATGACCAAAAATAAAACTCCCCAGATCCTTTTACTTTGGCAAACCTTTAAAGCCAACTGCTCCGTAGATGCTCTTCACCGCAGACTACCAAAAACAGACTACCAAAAATGAGAGAAAGGAGGAAACCCAGTACAGAACCCCCAAATGACCAGGTTTTGCCATTTTATTCTCGTTAATAGTTGTTTACGAGCTCCCAAAACAATTCTAAACCTAATGTACCAACTAACCAAGGTCAGCGTTCACTGGAGTCAAACCCAGAGTCCCACTTGCTTCAGTTACCACTGGCTGGAGGCCTGTTTGGCTGCCTCTAACCACAGTATTACAATATAAGAATTAAATACAGAGCTCATCTTGCACCAGTCCTTGTTTTGGATATAATCACAGTCACAAGACGAAATTGGCACTGGTGTGGGTGGTTCTATTTTGCAGGGGCCATAACGACATTACAGTCAGATCTGTACATCTGGAATAGCTAATGTGCATTCCTCAGGAAGCATTAACTTCAGCTGAAACACAGCAGAAGGGGTGCAGTATTTCATGCTAACTCAGTCAATGGGAGAGGTTGCATGTTGCATTGGAGAGGAGAACTTAGGAACAGATTTGCCACAGCTAAAGTTTCCATCAGCATTTCCTTCGCAGCCAAATATTGCTGAGATTCATACTGTGACTTTGTGGGGGCACTTTCATTGCCTTGAAAGTGTTGCATGTGCTCTTACCACCTCAGCTGCTTTCTTGCATCACTTCACCTTTTTCTATATGCACACACAAAATGGCCATTGACTCTGGCTTTAATATCCTTAGCACTCTTCTTTCTCTTTGTGCAATTTTGTCTTACCATCCTGGTCACTTGGGCAGCTCTAAGCAGCTGGAAAAGACACTTTAAAGGATGGTGTGGTGGTGAGCTTACTGAGGGGTTGGCCCACAGAGCTTGGCTCTTCCCATTGCTTTTCATTACTGCTTTATCCACTCTAAGACATTACATCTGAGCAGCAGCCAAAAAGAAGGAGTTAAAAACCGTGACAAGAGCAGATCCCACACATGCCCTTTCCTTCCACTCCTCTGTGAATGCGAATTGTCATAAAGAAACTCCATTTCTCAAACATGATCATGTAATCCTATATGAAAGTTTTCCAAAACCAAATGTGCATATGGATAACATCCCCTGCCACAATGCTCTACACTGTGTATTCCTACCAGAGACAAGTCAGGTCATTCAGGTACAAAGCAAGTACCAGAGATAGCCAGGATGTCACAAAAGACCCATGGTCAAGGGTTAGATCACTATTCCTTTTTCATGAGGGTCTGTGTAGGTAGTGCTCCATCTGCATCCCCACTCAGGCTGCTGATGTTGCAGTACTCACTGATACTAAAATCAGCAGATACCTCACAAATATACCCTTTAATATCCATGAATAACTTATGATGTTAGGACCATCAAAACAGCCTGAAGGAGTTAGATACACAGGGTGCTTCTCACAGAGTAGTCTCCAAGGGTGGGCTCAAAGCCCAGGCTGATGCCAGTTCTGCAATACTCAGGCTGGTGTGCCCAGGGGGAAATACCAAGTGCATGTATACTTAAGGCAGCCCCCCTGGCACAGGCTTACTGGCAATACAGCATAGTCCCAGGTCCCCAGCATCCCATCTGCCTTTGTGCTGACAGCCTGCAGAAGGGAAGATGACCAGGACCCATCATTACAGGATACTGTTCCCTCTAGGGTCAGGCAGGTTTGTAGGCATCTGGCTCCCACTGTCTCCAGACAAGTCACCAGAAGCAATCTGGATGCCAGCTGCAAAATCCATGAGGTAGCTTTGAATTTAGGAACTGTGCTGTGAATGCAGCTTCCATATTCACCAATGAAGAGTGTTACCAGGCAGTTTGCTTTCTAAAAGCATGGAGGTTCCTGACTTCTGCCAGGTTGACTCAAAAAATGCCCTGGGCATAACTCCTGGTGGCTATTCTGAAGCTCCTGCTTTCACAGTTACTTGTTGGCCATGTTTGCTTTTGCAAACATTCATGTGTTGGAGTTTTGCTATCATGAATGCCAGAAAAGCAATTTTGATAATGTATATACTCATGGTTCACCTCACCATAAACCATAAATGATGCAACCCTGACTAAGTGCAACCAAAAGGCCTAAAAGCAGCAATCTATGTAAAAAACATCACCAGAAACCTAGGGAAAAAAAAAAAATCATGTTCATAAATGTTCCACAAGGAAAAAAATGGGAATTACTCTCTTGGCTTTAAAAATCCAGAGACAGGAGCCATTTCCTTCCTCTGGCAAAGATAGCTGAAAGTGTTTCCATGGAGCAAGCTGTATGTCATGCACACAGAGATAAAGACTTCTGCCTGATGCCTGGGGAGAATATGTACATAGCTATGGGGTTATGCATGCTGAAGATACACAAGTAGAGATGCATGCCAGCTCCAAAAGTCTTGGAACAAGAGAAAACAAACAAATGCTAGAATAAACAAATGCTTCTCTTCAGATTCCTTTTCTGTAGAAGACCCACCCTATGAATAAAACAACACAATTACCTTCACAACCAAAACTGTCTTCTGAAGGATGGAGAAAGCAGACTACCAGAAGAAACTGGAATCAGGTTGGATCCAATTTCTTCCATCTAATGAGCAATTAAAAGCTTCTCTTAAGTCATTCAGACTTCCTCAGGAACCAATATACAGAGCAAACATAATTAAGATTTTAGTAGGTCAGTTAAAAAGGATCTCATCTGTGAAGAGGGGCTCTTTCAAACTGAAAGGAGATGTTTCAGGGAGGATTTCAGTTCTCCCCTTCTCTTAGTACGTGGGAGCTCAGAAACACCAAAACACAGCAAGCCCTCCTTAAAGACTCCAGAGAATGAATTTCTTCCTTAATTCTACTGAGCATCCAATGATGGCAATTTCATATCCTCAGTGAAGCAGCACAGAAATTAGGCACCCTAATATAGAACATAAACCACCACAAAATACATGAAGGCACCTGTCACACGCACCTCAACATGAGATCAAGCCTTCAGGGCTTATTCTTAACTGAACATATAAAACTTTCCATCGACTTTAGCTGTCCAAACCCATCATGTAAAGAATTGCATCCACCTCTGCTGCTTCCTTGGAAGTTAATCAGGAGGCCACATTGCCAACGCTACAGATCATTTTTTCCCACTGCCTGTATTTGAGATGATTACATCTCCTTGCTCTTTCACATGTCTCTGTTCCCGACAGCTTCTCAGACCTACTTCTTCTTTATACTTGTCTGGGCTTCTGGGAACTGCACTGCTCCTAACTAGTTTGCAATATACTGCCTCAAGCCCTTTATTAAGAGGCACACATGGCCCCTGTTATGATGAAAAATGCTTCTTCTTAAATGCGCACGTATACTGCTCTATCATCACTCAGTGATAGAGCCCACAAATCTTCAGCTTTGCCATTCTACAGATTATGAAATAAAAGAGAGAGGGAAACAAAAATACATTCTTCCCTAGTCAGGAAGGGAATGGTGGGAACCAGATTCAAGAAAAATATACTCACAGACAGATCTTTACAAAAGGACCTCACAGAGACATCTCTGCGGGCTTGCTTTGTGGGTTTTCAGTGGGGGTTTTGGTCAGATTTTTTGGTTGTTCTTGGGATTTTAACTACACGTGTTGTTGTTGTTGTTGTTGTTGTTTCCAGGATGTATTTTGAATTGTCACAGCCCTGAATCAATTCTTATGTCTTGAAAGGAGTAAAAATTCTCTTTTGGGTGAGAAGTGTTTGCACAGAACGGCTCAAACAGCCACCATCTCACCGAGTCCAAAAAGGCAATAAATACCACACTAGGGGAGGGATTTCTGATAGCGTGTATGCCACAATAACTCAGCTTGGCAAGCTAGTTACCCCTACACATGCTTCAGAGTTCAAAATCACTCCTCTCTTCCTGACACCCTGTTTACTAACACTGCCTTTGTGTTCCTTCTCAGCCAAACACCCTTCAAATCCATCCCCTGCTCCTTCAGCCTTCCCCTGGGGAACAGACAAGCCCAGAGGCAACACTTTTAGCTCTTCATTTGCAATTTGAAGGTGCTACCAAGCTGGACCTGCTGTTTACAAGCACTTTTGGGAAGGAGGCAGGACAGACAACACTTCTTCTTACCACCTACCATTACTCAGGTAACTAAAGGAGTTGTTCCTGCTGATGAAGCACAGTAGGAGCTTGTGGCCAACAGCTCTGCATCCTGTTTACCAACTTTCAGTGTCAGGCTTGTGACAGCAAACTGCTACCAAACAGAGCTAGGACCTGTCTCCTTTAGAGGCCCAAGTCCACCCTGACATACCTTGATTTGCAGATAGCCTGAGGTTATTTCAAGGGAAACTGAGGCATGCTTATTTTTATAATTCAATAGCAGTTGCTTTACTGTCACATGAGCATTTTCTGCTGACTGTGTCCACACTGCAAGAAGTTTGGAAGTAAAAGAGCTCTTGTTGATGGACCAAACCCTAACAATGCCTGTAATGAGAGGGAGCTTCTAAGCACATGTGGAAAAGTGTGTGAGCTGGCTAGCCAGTGCATGTGGCAGAGCATATGCCAAGTCACAGCAAAATGCAGACAGAAGCATGACAGAAAGCTCACCTGCTTCCCTTCTCTCCCTTGCTTTGATGCTCAACTCTACCCTGAGCTTGTCCCCGGTGGATGTTCTGCCTCTGATAGCAATAGAAGCATAACTTTAATGCTTGCGTTGACCTGAGCTATACCTTGTGGCAGGTAAGAAGCCTGATTTCTGAAGTCACCTGTTCCTCAACAACAGAGATTAAACCCCACTATGTTTAAGCTGTAAAGCCATTCACTCCCATTACCCTTTCCCACCAGGAGGGCTACTCACATGGCCATGCTGATCCAGCTCGTTGTTGGTGAGCTTGACTTTCTCAAAGGACACCATCTGCTTCAGCAGTTGCTCTCCTGTGAATGGGGAGTCAGGGTGCACGTACAACCTAGAAACCACAAGGGACATGAAAACTCTCACCTCTTGATTTGCCCGTGGGCACCACCTCATAAGCAGCCTATAATATCTTGTTTTCAGGATACGCAGTGGTTTCACAGATGCTTGTATCATGGGAGCTTAGGGTAATGCAGAGCTGCTACACAAACAAGATTCAATCTTCCCCTAGTTATTAAGTGCCTGAAAAACAACCATTCATGAAAGGCAGCGAAGCAGATGCCTCAAGTTGTTTCAATTCACTGCAACATAATGAGGAATCCCCTGTCCAAGTGCTTGATTGCTCTCTAACCATACCTATTATTTTATCTAGTTATCTAAAATGGAGACATTAACTAACATTTGCTGTTGTGCCTTTTCCCAAATGAAAAATTGATCATGTCTTTCCCCACAGCTGTACTAACAAGCACTTAAAATAACAATGACTACAGCTCTGAAAGAAAAACCATGGTGTCATTACAGAGATAATGGGGGAATGTAGATAAAAATGCATTTTTCTTTATATGTAACATTAAGCCGTGATAATGATTTTAACCTGCACTCGATCACATGTTAGCTGTGGTGACGTCTGTTTATAAGAGGTTGGAGGCTGCAGTCCAGCACAGTGGTCTGACATGAAAAATTAATTGCAGCTCTGTAATTAACAATCCACCATTTTGGAAATTAAGCAGAAGAGAAGGAAGCACAGAAGACATGTAGATATAACGCCATATACATCATGACCAGACTAATTACCAGTGCCAGGCTGTTTATAAAGAATTATTTTATAGGAATAATGTATTGCAGAAATTTATTTAACTCCAGTGTTCTTTTATGACACTGAATTAGGAGCTGAACAACACCTTTAGCTAGTGCAAACCAGACCTGTTCTGGTTCTGTTGGTGTTGGTTATCACTCAGCAAGGGCCTGACTCTTGTTTTGGGTGATGTCTTTGGCCACAGGCATGGATTTCTTCCATTAGGTGGGTGTAGCAGCACCGAGATGCCGTGTTAGAAAGATAAACATTTTTTAACTGTTGTTGAGCTACGATTCTGGTTTAGGCAAAAGGAGAATGGAAAAACCACTAAACGGTGGGGCGTAACTCTCTGATAGACTGGACTGATCCCTAATCAAGGAATGCCTGTCCTAAAGACTCCGGGGAGCACAGCAATGTTGCTCAAAGAGGAAGGAGATTTGATCCTGCACTCTCCGTTTTTGCCAGCAGAATCCCCAAGACACAGTGAAACTGAAGTTTACCAGCACAGCTCACTTCAGATATGCAGGATGTTTTCCTTACACTGATCCAAAGCACAGCTTGGCTGGTAGAGCTGTGTCCACAGGAGGGATGCTGAGCCTGGGTTCCTGTTGCAATAAAATATTCCTAGCATACACTGCTATCAACTCTGCTGATTGCACTGCAAAGCTCATGAAAAATTATGGTGTATCTGAAAACCCAAGACCTGGAATCCTGTTCTGTCAAAAGAATTTTACCTCTCATGAAAAATAACTTTGCCTTCCTGTAAGAAAACCCTATGAAAACTCTCAGTCTTTGAAGCCAGGAATTAGAGAAGGCAAAAGAAAGAGGGTCCCAAACATGCCCTGAAACTTTTCAGTCAGTGTTAAGATACATTTTTTGTTCAGACTGGCTCCTAATTTTGAAAGGCTGGATAGCTCATAATGTTTATTGTGACCACAGAGTGTAAGGCTCAGCAAGGTTTGGCTAATTGGGACCAAAAAGCCAAACTATTTCAGCTATGTTCTGGGGAATGAATAAAGATCTTGGTGTCTAAAAGCTGAGCACAATTGTTTCACACCAGAGGCAGTTGATGCTTGGCAGTGCTTTCAAACAGCCGAGTGCCTGGACGTTAGCAGAGCACCAACGGGAAAGTCACTGAAGCATAGGTTGCATAAATGTGTTAACAGACCTTGCTTTGCTTTACAGACTTGCTACAAGCCACTACAACCCATGGCTCCACCTGGTGAACTACACCTATCCACACACTTCGACAGCGTGAGCTTGTACACCTTGGAGAAGAGGGTTGAAAACTAGAAGTATATCCCTTTGAAGCAGAATTGATCAACAGCACTATGAGCATGTACAAGCAAATGGGCTAGAGAGATAAATGTGCACATTCCAGTACAGCACACAAGGCTTACCCAGAAGCTTACAGAGGCTCTGCTGCCTAAGGCTGGCCAGATGCAAGGGGCTGCTCATTTCAATTCACAAAGGCTTTAGGGGCCATATTTGGATGTGAATTTGCTCCACAGCACATAATGTGTCATGATATAGTTTGGGTACTGCTTCCTTCTGGTGTATTTTGGAATGCAACACTGCTCTCCTATTTAGTTTAACAGTTGGTCTGGTCCTACGCACCCTTTGCATGCTACTTTTAATGACTTTAATGTCTCAAATGTGATATCTTTTAAAGTTTTCCTACCTAAAGGTCTCTAAGCATGTAAACACCATACCTTCATTGAAAATATGATCATAGCCAAATACAGTAAAAAAACCAAACCAACCAAGACTTTTGAGTGAAGGTACATGCTGAAACGTATGAAACTGATGTTTCACACAGTCTTAACAATTTAGAAGAACAAAGTATCATATAGGTGTTCTATCCCCAAATAGCACTTTCAAAGATTTACATAAGACTCTCCAAAAAGTATTTTTATTCAAGTGTTTGTTGCAACATAAGCTTGTCTTAAATATTGACAGCGGGAAGACAGGGATAAAACTGGTTTAAATAGAAAGTTCCCTGAAGGGCTGATCTTTCAAACAAAATCACAGGATACGTATTAATTTAAGCAGGGGGGTGGGGGGAAGGAAGACATTTGGAAGTCGGAAGGAAGTTGTTTGTATAATGCAAAGAGCAAAACACCTAATGGGTTGAACCCTGCAAAGTCTTACACGCATGCACAATGTGACTCCATAATAATTTCCCTGATGCCTTTGTGCCTGTACACATGAAAGCAGGGATGAGCAGGGGAGTTTGCATCTTGGTACCAGGCACTAAGCACATGTACCCCGCATCACTAGCACTCAAGTAAGAAGAGCTAAAACCATGTGTTCTGAGGACAAGAAATCTTAACTTCATTAAGGGCTTCTGTTACTGGAGCAGGACCAAGCCTGTTACAAGGTGGGAGGAGTACAACTTTTAATCTGTTCAGCCAAGACAGAGGCCTCCCACCTCAAAAGACGCATTAACAGAAAAAGCACAAATCATGCAAGTGTCTGAACCTCTTGACACCCTTTTTCTCACCAAACAGAAGCATCAGGAGGAGAAAGTGTTTAAGTGTCTATGTAAGCACCCTTCATACAAAGAAAAAGCAATCTGCCTGTGCTGTGATCAATTGTCTTCTCAGCTAAGTATCCTGAAAATGAAACAGGAAAGGGATGCATTTACAAATGGGGCAAAACAGCCTGAAAATGAAGCAGCACGGATACACGTTTGTGTACAGGAGCACCGATCCATTGGGGACCTTAAGGAGCTACCACAGTATTATGATAATAAATATTAAACTCCAAGAAGGTTTGATCCTGGTTCTGAAACACTCAGTAGGGCAGTTGCTAATTATTCCAAGGATCAATGTCTCATATTCTTGCATTTCCTTATTGAACTAGTCTCTGCCAAAATACAGTGTGAACTAGCAATCTATTTAAAGGTATCCCAGAAAGCACATGAACAGAAAACTAAGGGGAGAACTCTGCCTTAAAAACTATTTCTGTCCTTCTTTCATTTTTCCTTTTGATGCTGACTCCTTTGGAGCAGGATCTATGTTTTTTTCCTTGGGGTTTTGATCAGTGCCTATTACAATACGTCAAATGAAGCCCTCAGACGTTAACCGCGTTACAAGAAGGAGTTTTTGGCCATGAAAACAAAGTCAACATAACTCCTAGGTTGCTGTCTTTAATCACAGCTTCTCTGCATACACTTTTTGTTTGCTTGCTTCCCTGAGCTGCCTTCCAGAGATGAGCAGTCAGCAAGAATCCAGCTGAACTATTTATATGAGGGAAGCATTCAGGATTTGGTCCCTATACTCACAGACACCAAAAAATCCACTTCCATTTCTTGTGTTTCACTTCTAATTTCTGCCTCTGTAATAAGCAAGCTCTTAACCCCGGGCTAAGCCACCTGGAGCAGATCCGTGTGCCTGCACTGAGCCCTCCACAGAAAGTTTCTTTGAAGCCAGAGAGGCATCCAGGTTATTTCCATATCCCCGGCTCTGACTCAGCAAAGCAGTTGGACATGTGCTTCAGCCTTACGGGACTTGGGGGCTTAAGTAGGTACTGAAGTGCTGGGCTGAATACGATAAAGTGTGGGTCTCTGAAGTGCCCTCCCACCGCACAGCTTAGTGCTGCAGCCTCAGTTTCCCTAAAGGGGTCAGACATTCATTACATTAACAGAATTATTATAGGAATTGTTTACAGCATTTTGTTTCTATGTCAAAAAGGAAGAGAATTTAATTGATATTTTTCCCATAGTTTCTCAAAAAAAAGGTCAGGATTCCTTAATAAAAAAATAAATAATAATAAAACACTGTGCTGCAGAACTGATCCCCACTTTGCCTGCTGCCTAAGAAACAGCTAAAATCAAGAAGAAAAGTATAGCTTAGCAAATGTCGAATGTGTTATCAAGAAATAAGCAATAAATATCAAAGCATAAACAATACTGAACGGCAATGGAGTATTTCAACTTGGACTTGACTGGTGGTGCTTGGATTGTTTTATATTATGAAGTCAAACACTGGGGGGCAAACCCAAGAGAGAAATCGATCTATATTAATTTTTTTAAAAGCTTTCTTATCTGAATTGAGGCAAACTTCATTTATATATACATATATAATATATATGTACACACACACAAATATGTATGCACACACACACACAAATATGTATGCACACACAAAATAAAAGAGCCCTTAGACAAGTCCCGCATGTGTTGGAGCATTCAATCTAAACTAAACATCAAGCAGAGATTTCAGGCCCGATTCTGCATCGCAGGAATTGATCAGTGTTTTGCAATCAATGCTGTTGAACACAGACTCAGAATCTCAGAGCGCTGTTTGCAAACAGTGAGAAAAAATAAACACCGGGTATTCTTGAAGAAAATAATAAGAACAATAAAAAAAATGTAAAGAAAATAAAAGGAATCCCAGCAATAAAATCTACAAACCTTGCAGGGAGCGGAGGGTCAGCTTTTCCAGCCACTAGCCAGGAAGACCTGTGGTAGGCATATCTATATCTTTTATTGTCCACAGGAACTATATCCATTAACACAATGTACTTGGCTTCAGGATCCACTCCCGAGAAGGAAACCCTGATCGTAGGGAACATCCTCCTGAAATAAAGGCAAATCAGAAAATAAATAGGTGATGGAGAAGAGAAATAAAAAGGCTTCTGAAAGTAAGAATTCTGTTTAAACCACCTGGGAAAAAATAAAGCATCAATTGTTTGTACTTCAGAAAGCAGAAATGAAATCCCGTGTGTACCTCTAATATGGACAGGAAAAAAAAAAAAAACCCAAAAAACAAACACAACAAAACAGCTTGAAACCAAAACGATTTTTTGGAAGCAAAAACATGGCAAAAATTAAAGAGGAAAAATGTACCCTTTGCCTGCTGGTTAAAAGTACAGAACGATTCCAGAAAATACTTGTACCGAAGGTACATGAATCCTTAGAAAGGTGGAATTTTTTTTTTTAATGAGATCCACACAGCGTTAGGGAAACAGTGCAGAAATCGTTACCGCTCAGAGTCTCCCGTAGTTCAGATGTGCGTTTACGATTATTTCCGAGAGGAATTTTCAAAACCTAAAAACTTCCCTTACGTCCATTTCTACAAGACGCTATTTTAAACTGCGAGGTTGTGCCGTCGACCCGAAACAGCCCAATAACTTTGAAAGCAATTTCAATTTTTCAACTTCAAATTGCAGATTTTAAAAATATTTAAAACACACGCTGGTAAAAAACACAGTCGTCGGGGAGCTGCGTTAGTAACGAGTAACTTTGCGGGTTACAAAACCCAACAAGCCACTCGGCTCTTCCGGACTGCGATGGACTCATCCAAAAGGCTTTATAGAAGAAACGGAGGAGGAAGCCTGGGATTCTCTTGCAACGGAGAGAAAAGAAAACCGAAGCAAAATAAGCCCTGGCCGAGTTCGTTCCCCACCACCCCGCGTTTCCCCGTGTATGTACCAATCCTTAGCCATCCGTGCTGCTCTCCCAGAATAAGAATCGGAGAGGGGTGTGTGTGTGTTTAGCTTCCCTTCATTTCCCTCTGCCCAAAGGCACCATACGGAGGCGGCCCGCAGGAATGCCGGGGCTGCCCAGCCTTACCTCCCGGACTTGGTGATGATCATCTCGGTACCCAGTTCGTGAAACTTGTCCCAGAGCTCTTTGGTCTCCAGACTGCAGGATATTTTGGCCATCTCCTCGCTGGGGATGATAGGGGTGGTGGGGATTAGAGGCTCGGTGCACAGGGATGAAGGGCTGGTGCTAAAATCCCCGTGAGGGTCCAGGCTGGATAAGTCACTCAAAGGCTGGGAGCAAGAGGATTTCTCAACGAATTGTTCTGCAGGATTTCAGGAGGAAAAAAAGAGGAGAGACACAATTCAGTCAGGACGGGGTAGGGACCGCTGAGAGAAACTGTGTAAAGATACAATTAAATCAAAAGGCGATCCTGGTTCAGCTGCCCCCTCTGACCCCGCACAACCGCGCTGTTCCTAAGGCGCCTGCTCATCATTTGAGGGTAGAGCTGGTGATTTTCTGATATGAGCTTTGGGAAAAGCCCGGGGAACGGCTCAGCCCCCGCCGCATCCCGCCCGGCTGCTACCGGCTGCGCGGGCGCTGAGGGTCAGGATGGGATCCCCTCGTTGCCAGCCGAGGATTTCTATGGATAAGTCACTAATTCTCATTCAAACGGGAGCGCTCGGCTCCGAGGGTCTCTCTGGCGGCTGCTCCTCAGTTGCGCCGCTGTCAGAAACCGTAACTCGAAGGAGACTTAGCGCGGCCGCGCTTCCTCCGCGGGGAAGCGATCTCCTAACGCTAACTCACCCGCCGGGAAAGCCGGCTCTGCCCTTGCCTCCCATCCGGATTGCTGAGGCTCAACTCATTCCCTTAGGGAAACAGGCTCCGGGGAGGGGAGCTGCGTGCGGCCGCGCACCCTGCGCTGAGGCTCTGGCGCCGCGGGTGCGGAGGCTGCCGCGGGAGTTAGCTCCCTCCGGAGCTTCTTTCCTCCCCTCCCCAAGCTCCGGGAGGCTTCAGGGACTCTGAGGGGAAGGAGAGGAGAGCACAGGGGTCTGGCCCGTCAGCGGGATGCGGCAGCGAATCCGCAGCCCGGCCCCTCCACCGAGGGATTTCGGCCAAATCTCCGGGAAGTTGTTTGCCTTCGATTCCCAATCCAGTGGCGGGGGGGAACGAGTTTAAAACATGATTGAAAAGTTAACGGAACGAGCGATTTTAGAAAAAACGGAAAGTAAATGAAGAAGAGCAGCTACGGTTAACGCAAGACAGTATGAATATATCAAACGGGAAATGCTACAACATTCCCGGCCTACATTATCGCCTAGTCTAAAAAGTAAAGTTCACAATGAACCCCTGAAGTATGTGAAGCTGTCGAGTCCGTTGATGAGGTGGAGCAGGCGCTGAGAACTCTGCCTTCCCCGAATTCCTATAACATCGAGTGTTATCTTCTTCATTGGCGCCCTGGAAGCTTAACACTCTTTTTCTTGTAGCAGGATTTTCCTGCGAACTCTGGGATGGATACAAGGACCCTAGGAATTTGGGGGCAGGAAGAGAAGAAGCTAACAATGAGCTGGTTTTAAAGCCTTCGAGCATCTGAATCGAGGGAAGCGAATAAAAGCGAAATCGCTTCCCTGAAAATTGTCAGAAATTACTAGAAAAATCCTTCCGGACGCTGTAGAGTAAAACAGCCCGTATGAGCCTACAGCGAATGGCTGTGGAGCGAGGGGATTTTCAGGTCTACGTACAAGTTTTACTACCCCTTATAAGCCTGGGCACGATAGTGGAGATTCTCCTGGATAGCTTCAAAACCATAGCTTGTTTGCTATAACTATGGAGAGGTTCGCTTGATGGCAACGAATGGAGATGTAACTACCTCGGGGTGTGGGTGGTTCTAAGAATGGCGAAACCGGGTAAGTAACAGAAGTGATTTAAACTAGAGGAATTTCGGAAGCAGTTTATGCTATAGGAACTCGTTCATGCTATAAACAGCCTCCCCTAAGAAGGGCGGTGAGTACACGAAGAGGTTTCTCTGGGTTTCGCGGCAGAGCTTTGAATTCTGCAAGGGGAAACCTGCGGGCAAGGGGGAAACTGGCTGCGGGGCTTTAAGGGGGTGGGCAGATGGACGGACGTAGAGAAGGGAGCTCCGCGCCCCACGGACACCAGTGGCCGCCCCAGTCCCCACTCACCCAGCGGCTTGATGGTGCTCTCGGAAGACTCCTTGTCCTTGGAGCTGCCACTCGACATGAGGGCTGCGATGGAGAAGGCGTTGGCCCGGGAGGAGAGCTGCGGCTTGGGGGGCGGCGTGTACTCCATGGCCACCCACCGGAGAAGCGGCTGGTCACGGGGCAGGCTGGCTGAATGGAATACTGGGGACAGCGGAGCCGGGATACCGGGCGGAAGAGAAACGCTCTGCGCCGAGCGCTGCACGGTCCCCCGCCTTAACTCGGGGCAGCGGAGATCCTATCGGCCGGCGGCCAATCGGCGGCGGGACACGTCAAGGGCCCCGGCCCGGCCGCGGAGGGGGGAGGAGGAGGGCGGAGGAAGAGGAGGAAAATAAGGAGGAAGAAGAGGAGTAGAGGGCTGTGCCCGCCCGCGGGGAGGGCAGGGGGTGGCCGGCCCCCGCCGCCGCTGCTGCTCCGCCCTCGGGCAACCCAGTCCCGCTGCCCACTGAGCCAGCCCCCGGCTGCCGCTCGGGGTGAGCTCCCCTCTCCTAGGAGTCCTTTAAGGGGGGGGATGCAGGCCGGGGATGCTCCGAGAAGGTCCCTAGGCTATGCACTTTGTCGACACAAGAATCAGTAGAGAGACGGTTGAGAGGAGGAAGAGATTGGTTTTGGGTATATTTTCCATTTTTCTTTAAAATTTTACTATATTATATTATATTTTAATTCATTTTACGCACTGAGGTGTGTGTCAATTTTCTAGTTTACCTTCAAATTGTAAAAGACTACAACTCTTAAAGCAGCTTTTTTTCGTCGCTTTCTGCCTTTTGCGACAGAAGGTTCCCTAAGGCTGATCGTACACTTGGTTTTCCCGCACCTAGAAGCCAAATATTGCCATCCCAAACAGCTCTACTTGCCCCGGCCAGACCCTTGCCGTCCCAGATTACCCGCTTCTCTGCAACCCCTTTTCATATCGGCTCCACCAAAGTAGGTGGTATCGATCAAGTACATAAAGCAAGAGAAGAAACCCAGGACGGGCTGATGGTGCCAACGAGCAGATTATTCCAAGGCAGTGATTTAAGTAAGTTGCTCTCCAGGACTCTAGTAAACATATCATGTAAGCATCCTCCGGTTAATAATAAGTAAAAATGGGAGTAATTTAACTAAAGTCCTTTAAATAAAAAGAGGACTAAAAATACTTGCTCGCTAAAACGACTCAAGAAGACATGCAAATTTGTTCAGTAAATTTCCAACTTCTACTCCTAGAACCTGAATTTAATACTAAGGCTTGTGCCAAGAGACACAAGGACTATCCCCGGCCAGGGATAGATAGATCTGTGCGCCTCCTATTCCTGCTGAACTTAATTGATTAATGAATACGGGCAAAAAATTATTCGGGTCACCCCCTTACAGCCGGTGAAGGGAGCAACGTGAAATAGTGCCTTATCGCTTTGAAATGAGGGAGAACCAGCAGCGGTTTGCCCTTTTATTAACGGAATTCGCTAATACATAGATTACATAGAATAGAAAGCATAGAATAGAAATATAGATATTCTATCACAAACGGGGTATTGAGGAGCGCCTGACGCTTTTGGCAGAGGGCTGAGGACTTTAGTGTGGCCCACAGTGAAGTCTGGGGGCCCGACGCCACCTAAGGCATGAAGAGTGGAGGAATCCTTCCAGTTCCCGCTGCAGCGACCAGGTCAACCCCCGGAGCATCGCCTCTGACCATAGCGAAACCTGGACAGAACGACTGTCCCGACATCAACCCGAAGAAAACAAACAAAGAGCTCCGAGAACGCTTCTCCGCTTCACTCCGAGGGGTATCCCTTCTTTTTACAGCCCGGGTTCCCCACTCCTGGGGGGTTCTGGCCCTTCGCTTTCTTGGCCCTACCTGAAAAGCAGGGTCCGGCCTGCCTGAGAAGAAAGACAAGGGAGGGGTGCGAATAGCCTGAGGAATTCTCTTCACCGTTCCGGTGGTGGTGGGGGATGCCTCAGTCCCCTTTGGCCTCCTACTTCCTCTATGCGCCTCGCAAACAAGGATAAAAAAGTCAAGATTCCATCAATGAAACAGCGCGGATCCTGAAAAAAAAACCCCACTCAAACAAACAAACCAAAAACCCCAAACAACCCACCAGAACTCTCCCTTTTCCCCTTGGTTCTCTCCGTCCCCCAGCAGCCAGGTGGTAACATACCTGTCCCTGGCAGGGGCTGCCCGCGGCCCACCGGGGCTCAGGGGAGGCGTGAATATGTCGGTGCTGACCGCTCCTGGATGGAAAACACCGACATGCGGGATCGGAGCCCTTTCTGCTGTGCCTCGTCGCTGGATTTCCAGCCCCGTGGGGTGGACGTGCGCTGCCTGCAGCCCGGGGAGAAGGGCCCGGACCTGGCGCTGGCGGGGCCAAGCGGGAAGTGGGGGGAGCGGCTCGGCAGGAGAGTTGAGACAGGGGCAGAGGGCTGCAGTCCTGCGAGAGGGACCGGCCTTGGGAGCTTGCGGGTCCCTCCTCGTACCTCGAAAATCGAAAACCCGGGGTGGACAGAAAGCAGGGGCTTTGTTATTTTATTTTATTTTAGTAATTTCATTTTGTACAGGGTCCGTCACCATAGGATGGCTCTTCTTTACTCATCGGAGCCGCGCAATTTTTCGCTCTATCCCACGAGAATCTTTTATTTTCTTAGTTTCCCCCTTCCTCCGCCTCCGATAAGCAAAAGAGCCTTGTCTAGACATCTAGAGCACCCCTTCCCCAGCCCCACGGGCAATGAACGGGGCTCAGTTCCGGCAGTCTAATCCTCGGTGCGGTTCCGTCCCCTGCCCCCCGCGGATCCCGGGTGGGAAAGGGAAGAGACGCCGGCTGCCCTGGGCAGTCACTCCGGGGATGGGAGCGCTTCTAGAGACGGGGGACCCCAATGCTCTTGATCTCTCTCTGCTTTCCCATTAATTAACGTAATTAATAAACCCCTGCACGCCCTTCCCGGGGGATGTAGCCACAGCAGCCGGTCGCCGCCGAGACGGTGCCGGAGTGGCTGTCACCGCTGCATCGAGCCCGCTCCCGAGAGCAGAGTTACAAGCCCTGCTGGCCCCGAGCAGGGCGTTTGCCTTGGATGAACCCGTTCCGATAAAATCCTTCGTTATTTCTTTATCCGTATATAAAGAACACGCCGTCCACACCGCAGTTTGTTTTCTGTCTAGCAAATCCGTGTGTTTGTCTCTAGTGTCCATCTGGTAGGGCAGACCCATGTCATTAGGCTTAATTCTGTTTTCAAAATACCGGGTTTTTTCCACCCTCCTTTGCGTGAAAAGCTCCTCGCTGCCGAAAAAGCAGTGTGCGGGGCACCGCTGAGGAGAGGTGCCGCACTCCCCGTTGCGCTCGTTCCTTTACCAGCTTTAATCAGGATTAAATCTCGGTTCCACAGTCAGGTTTCAAACAGGGAGCCTGCAGCCCCTTTCCAAAACAGCTCTCTGCCCGCTGACAAGTAACGGGAAAATCCTAATCCCTTGGAAACTATGGACGCCGCTTCCTCCCGGCCCAAACCACGGCAGGATGGAGGCACGAGGGACAGAAACCTGTTGAAACCCGCCTGGAAGCTTGCCCTCCCGCCGATGATTTCAGGTGAGCCTTTTCTTGGGTGACAGGAGCTCACACCGTGCTCTTTTTTGCGCGGCCGCGCAGCACTTCCTTAAAAAAAGAGGCGCAGAGCGCGCGGGGATCGCGCGCGGATTTTAAGCCAGTTTCGCGTAGTGATGGAGGGGCCATGGCTCTTCTATATACATATATAGAAATACATATCTATTTCTATATGCAATTTCCCTCTTCCTCCCTTACTCCCCCATCTCCCCTTTGGAGCCATCGGTTGTGCAGAGGGCAAAACACATCCCCC
>NDXB01006588.1:136408-151194 GCA_002631895.1 Agapornis roseicollis | reverse complement strand
CCCCCCCCCCCCCCCATTCCCGCTTTAATTAGGAGCCCGAGGGTGAGGATGCCGCTGTCGGCTCCTCACCATCGCCTTCCTGACTCGACTGCTCCCGGTCCAGTGCTACCAGGAGCCGTTGCCCGACCCTTCATCCTGCACCGCGGGACAGCCTGCGGGGCTGCTTTTGCCTTGACGGCATTCCCGCCTCGAGAGGGGAGGAGTTAAATCTTTTTCTGCTTCTTTTTCTGTCTTTCTTTATATTTTTAATCCCTCCCAGTAGCTGAAACCCGCTTGTCCGAAAGAATCGGGTTTATTCCCTCGGTCAGGGTCTCCAGAGCGCCCGTTCATGTCTTGCGAGCACATCGCGACTTTGCAAATCGAAGCCCACAGGGCTCCCCTGCTCATTGCAACCCTACGCGATTATCAGCTCTGCTTTCAGCCTTTTTTTCCCTTTCCACTCCTCTGCTGCACATAATTCCATAGTTCTCTCCGCGGGGTTCACCTTCCCTTTGATCCCCGGTTTCGGAGCAAGCCCCATACCCAGCGCTATTCCTACGGCGGGGTAGCTCCATCCCCCTTCCCGCGCTCTTCCCGCAGGAAAAGGAGAAGCCCAGGTACTCCAGATCCAATTTCCCTACAAAACCATCTCAATGTCACCTACGCCGAGAAGGCGGCTTATTGGGGAAAAAAAGCGAGGCGTTTTAAACCTATTAGGCGTCTCCCAGATGCAAATCCAATGGCGGGAAGAGAAAGGCTCTATTAAGACCCGAGGGCTGGCAATTAGATTATAGTGCAATTGCCAGTGGATAATGTGCTAAAAGCTTTCCCACTTAGTGTAACTCCTCGCTGAAAATTATTCGCACTTTGCAGGCTGCTGCACTCCTGAAGGGAAGATGTCTTTGTCCATAGAGAACACAAACAGGAATAGCTTAACATGGACACACAGACAGAAAGACACAGGTTCGGGAGGTCTGACAGCCAGAGGCATCATTAAATACATCCATCCTGATCCAAAGTCATAGAGCAGATCTGCTCCTGGTGCATGTACACACGGTACAAGAGTATCGATGGATCCATGGGTGCACCAACACCTATTCCAAAGGGCAATACTGTACATACACACGTCGTCATGTCAGCTGGTCATGATTCGACATTAACACCCCTTCCATGTGCAGAAAATACACTGTATTTTCCATATAAACCTCAAGTTCACACTTAATGGGAGCAATGATATTTTTAGCTTAAAAAATTCCTGTTTTGGTTATTCTGCAGGTTTTATTTTGTTGGTTTAAACCCATCACTAAAAGTTGACAAACTTTCCCCTAAGGATTTGTACTCCAGTGCATGACTCCAGATGTGATCATTTCCTTCAAAACTGCAAAATCTGTTTATGTTTGAGGATTCCCCACTCAGAAAGCTGCCTCCATGTAGTGAGGGACCTTTGCCCCCTTCCTCATCACATTCACCAGAAGTCATGAGCCTTTTCTTTTTATAAGATTTTGGGATTATTATTATTTTTTAATTAATTAACACACAAGTTTGTCTTGCTCAACTTTCCCAACATCATTTACACGAAACCCAAAGCAAAATAAGTCATCCCCAGCCAGCACACAGAATGGCCAAGACCCATGCCACCCACCTGGTGCCTACAGTCACCGAGCACCCACTTTGGAATGTGGGGTTTAAAATAACAGCCAGTAGTGATCTTTAACGTTCTGATTTTATACATCTATTATGTGCTCATTTTCAAACCAAGGTCCTTAAGAGCCTTCCACCTGTTTTGCAGAGGTAGAGGAAATATGCATTGAATTAACTGGCAAAACTAAGCAGAAAGACTGGCGTGTTGGATGGATGAAGAGAGGCAGAAAATCTCCTTCACAGGTCTTTAAAAAAAAAAAAGAATCAGAGAATATAAAACTTTCTGTTCACATTCCAGTTACTTCGTTGGAGGGGTCTGTGTGTCAATGGCTGGCAAAAGGAGCTGTTTGCCTGTTTTTTTCACACAAAAAACCACTTTCAACTTCATTTCACACAAAGCATTTCAGAACACTCTTCCAAATTTTGTAAAGCATAAAACGTGACTTGCTTACTTAACGGATGGGAATATTATTCAACATGAAAATGTTGTGTGTGTGCAGGGATACATATCTATCCACATAGCCCTGCAGTACCACACACTTAAACTTGCCCAGTGGTGCTTTTCTTAGTTGCCTTCCGTAAATCAATGCAAGCAACTTGCCGTCTGCCACAGCAGAAGATTTACTGTTCGCCTAAACCACTGCTTCGGACCAAAGGTTTAGTGGAAAAGAAGATTTCTGTGTTTCACTGCTCATTTTGAACTTTGACTTCCAACTTGAAGGTGGAAGTCAAGATGCAGTTCCTGGTAGACTGCACATTGCAATGGCTCCTTCTTTCATCAGGTATAGAGGTTCTTCCAAAGTTTTGGGCTTGCAGTTTCCAGGAGAGCAGTCCCTGCAATCATTTGTTGGTTGAAGCAAATCTTTGGCTACTGAGTGAGTGGGATTGTGCAGCAGGACAGCTTGGCAAATGCTCCTGAAACAATATTGTATAATTTTATTGTGTCTCTGATCTTTTGAGTGAATCTGTTTTAACTTTCATGTTTTCTTGACTTTTTCCATATTTCATATATAATTTTAAAAAGTAGTTAATAAATCAGAACTTTAGAGCTTTATCACACAATTAGAATTTAAATAGGTGATTTGCTGTTTAAAAGTTTTAAAATTGGATATTTAAAAGATATTACTAAACAATAAGTTTCCCATTTAAAGTATTTAGAACAAATTCAGCTATATAAAAACATCTCAAGAAGCTTTTTTTGGTTAAAAGTATAATGAGCTTTTACACAGCACTCAGGCTGAAGATGATCACATGTGCATTATGAGAAAGGGCAATTCTTTTCCCCTCAAATTTTGCAGGCCTTGGATATAGGAGATATATATATGGATATATATAGGAGAATTTCAGAGTTGCCTGTAATGGCAATATGAAAACAGGGATAGCGAGAAGCGTGGGGAAGGATGGAAACCTCAAGGACTAAGAAAAAATATTTTCTGGCAAATGCTAAAACTTTTTTTTTTTTTTTTTTTTTTTTTTTTTTATTTTTTAAAATTTTATCCTTTGCCATTCAAACAGCAGTTTATCTCCTGTGTGCCTTATCTCAGNAAAATTTTTTTTTTTTTTTTTTTTTTTTTTTTGTAATTTCATTTTAAATAGAAGCATCTCTGGTTTTGGGTCTCCAGTTTGAGATGTCCTGGGTGTTACTTACTTCATCTAGATTTATAGTTCCTTGATACTTCTTTTGTTGTGTCCAGTGTTTTGTCCCAAAATATCCAAAGCTAAGAACCTAAAATTAGAGACTGCCTTTGAAACTGCTGACCTCTGCATATTTTCCCTGTGTGAGCATACAGCAGTAGGAATACGCCCAAAGACAACGAGTTTTGCTCTGAGGGCCGAGGGTAGAAAGAATTAAAGGAAGACTATCAGCCACTTTCCAAAAGCTTCAGTAGCGGATGCTGTTCCATTTTTGCTCAGTGATGCATCTATGTTTTGTATCCCACATCACAAGTAAAGGAAAATGGAAGTTTGAAAAAGAAAAAAAAATAAAAAGCTAGTAAACAAGGAGATATAAGGTGAATGGGGAACAAAGATTTAACTTCTGTCCTGGTGAACTCACAAAGTGAAAAGAAGCATCATGATTTACAACTCTCCCAGATCATACAGAGCAGCTTGTGATAAAGCCTGTTATACAGTCTGGGAGCAGCACTGTTGTCACGAAGAAACTGCTCTAGCAGCTTTCTGCTGTCTGAATCCTTAGCAGCCACGACTGCAGAAACCTAGTGCTCACAGATAGGGCCATGCTGCCGGTCCTGTCAGGCACCACAGACAGGGCTGCCAGATACTTCTGGCTTATTTCCACACTGTAAGGGTGGAGGGAGAAGCATTCCCACACTGTGGTGTGGTGAGAGGCATTGCTTTTGCTTATTTTAACAGTATGGAGGACAGGATTTGGGGTTCTGGTGTGGAAAGGATTTTTATTTTGTTTTTAGGCTTGCAATTTCCAAAGTATTCAGGACTAGGGCTTGGAAAACACATTTCGGTACCCATAACATAATAGTGATTTATCTGGCAATGGCTAAGCTTGCAGAGGGAAACTAAGCTTATTTGAAACAACGTGATCGTAAATAACACCAGGAGAAAGCAGTTCACTAGTCTGAGTAATTCCCAGCATGTGCTTTGCTGGGATGCTGGCACCGAAAGGGTTTTCATTGCAGCAGCAGCAAGACAAACGTACGAGCTAAGCGCTTCCTGCCCTGCCCGTGGAAGAAACCAGCTTGCTTCCATTATATATATCAAAGTGAGGAAACCAATCCACCTGGAATTTGCACTGTGAAACATGGCTAAAAGCCAAGTAGGTTGCCATAATCTTGCAGGCAATCGGAGGTGAAAATCTGGCCCCTTTAAAGTTAACAGTTCATTTAGAGTGGATCAGAGAAGAACCTGAGCCAACACTTCAGTTAAACCTTACCAAGTCTCTCGGGGAGGTTTTGGCTGGTATTACAACTTAACTTGTTGACTGTAGTACAGTATTAGTGGTAAGTCTTAAAGCTTTCAGCAATAACAATTGTAGTAATGAAAATACAAAACAATTAGGCTTCTGGGTGACATAGGAATTAATATTTCCCTATGGCAAACGTGAGATTATAGCAATTTATATTTAATAAAAATGACTATCCAGTTCTTGCTAATGAAGAACATTTATAACCTTGTAGTGCTCAAATTTGTTAATTTAAAATTAACAGATGAGTGTAAAATTAATAAATGAGAACAAATAAAGTCTTAGGATCAAGTGTTCTTGCAGAATACAAAGTTGGACTGGGCTTTATGAAGTACAGGAAAGATTTACAATATTTGCCAAACTTGTGACTGTTATTACTGTGAAACACAAATGCAAATGACATATAGCTAATAGAATATGTCCCATAGAATACAGGACAAGAAGATACTTGTCTTCATGCCACTGCAATGAAAATCCTTTCTGTGCCAGTCTCCCATTGAATAATAGAATATTACCTTGCTGCACGCATTGAGTGAATAACCAATAAATATAATCATAGGTATAGTTTATAAATGCATATAAATCATGCAAATTTGATGCCTTACGGACAAAAACAATGGGAAGTAAAAAAAGGTATGAAAACAGGTCTTTTCCACCAAATAGTGACAATATTTATCCTAAGATTCTTATTTCTCCATAGCAGAGAAATCCCTGTTCCTAGGCTTTTATTTTGTCAATTCTTTGTTACACAAGGATTGAACTACATTTGCAATGTCATCTCTTGGCCCAGCATTAGGAAGATAAATGGGAGCTTTTAAGTTTAAATACTGCTGGGCAGAAGGGATTCCTCTTGTGCAAAGCAACCATCAGGGGAGGAAGACCCGACCCTCCCACCACCACTGACCCTACTCTTGCAACCAAGGAGGCTGGCAAGGTCTTTGGAGCAGGAATTGGCTTTTCTGTATGTCTATAGTTGCCTAATAAAAGTGAAACCCAATAAAGTTGATGATCAGTAGCAAGGGCAGCCCTGAGTCAATGCTAGTAGTTGATTAGCTTCCTTGTCTTCACTCCTAGCCACTGCTGAGGTCTAGGCTAAGCCTAGCCCAGTTAAACTAGTGACTTACTTTGCCTCCATGGCAACTTCTTAAATTTAGGGTTAAATACTTTCTCTTTTTCTCTTGAAGAGGTCTTTCTTTGATGAAGGGATTGATGAAAGTCAGCCTGAAGCCATAGACTGTAATTCCATCTGTTCATTGAGTCACAATAAAAAAGAATATTTGTCAAATAATAAGTATCATCCACTAATTGAAAGATTTTTCCATTAATGGAAAATATTATTTAAAATTCATTAGAATAATATATTTAAAGTTAAAAACATATTAACATATTTTCCATTGTTACTTTATGGCAAGTTAAGGATTTGACCAAGAGCTTAGGTCTCACACAAGCTGAAAAGTCCATGGCATAGTCCCTTTTTTATATACTGAAGACCATATTCATCTTTCTTTTACAGAAACTCTTGAGCAAGAATGGAGTACAGAACCCTCTTGTGCACTTTTCCATTTCAAAGGCAGCTGCCAAAGGACAATACAAGAAATAGTGTTTTAATACACTATTCTTTCAAGCACCAGGAATGCTGTAAGTTCTGGTGCTAAAAAAAAACCCTTGTCTCTCAGGTTTGAAACACTTGGATATAAGTGATCCTGTGGAAAGTGATATTTACCATCCTATGGTGCACAAAGTACTGAAACTGTTCTCTGTGATAAGTGTGGATACCCTAAAAAAGGCCTAGAATAAAGAGGAATTGAAAAAAAGATAGTAAAACTGAGGCTGGCACTGTAAAAGAAAAATAATGGTATACAGTAGGCTGTAACAGAGGTGAGAAGGGAGAAGCCTGGACATAATTTACTGAGTCCTTTGAAACAGGTATTTTATATCAAAAAGGAAAATCAGGGTTAATTCTGGCAAAATAAATGGACATATCTGACTCTTGGTAATGGAAAGAAAATTAAGACCAAAGGGTTGAGAGAGGGAAGATTTGGTGCTAAGTCCTAGGAGTGGAAATACTTTCTGGGAGTAAAAAAGTGCATTAAGCACAGCTGAACTTTTACAGCTGTGATGACGGCTTTGTACTTCAGGTGATGGCTCCACCCTTCCTTGGCAATGCCACATTTGCTCTCAATCAGTACAAGGTGGTGACTAGAACAGGAGACTACAATTTACTAGTCCTATACTCCAGCCCAGAACTGAACTGCTCTATGTTCCTGATTTGCTCTGCCGCAAAACAAGCACAAAGATGTCAGCCTGCTGTAGAAGAGGCTTTGGAGTCTGCTGATTAAAAGCTCCATATAGAGAGCTGGTATTAGCACTGCTTATAAAACAGGGTACTTGTAAGCAGTTTGACTTGAAGATACTGCTTGAGCTTTCACAATGGAGAACATAGAATCTATTCTTAAAGCTGGCACTGCTACTCGCTAGCAGCCAATGACACCATTATATTCAATTAGATCAGATTTCAGAGATCTTTTTGTACATATTTATTTTCAAAGCAACCCATATGTGAACCCTTTACTTTCCTAAGTTCAGGTTCAAAGGGTTGTGAGCTTTTTGCACTGTGATCCTCAGGATTGGGAAGAGCACCTCTATGTTTAACATACACTCATGTTTTCAGCAAAAGAAAGGCCCTATAAAATCTGTCACTTAATATTTGCAATCTGCGTGGTATCCCTTTCTTCAGTTTGACAGGGGAGATTATGCCCACAAATAAACATTCCCAATAGTATATTTGGGCTCTTACCACTTGGCATCTGTCAAACAGCTTGCCATCAGCTTTCTAAAATTGACAGTTTCAGTAGATTTCTGCTAAATGTTGAAAAATAGTTTTGCTGACCTCTTCTCTATTGAGGATTCAGACACCAGCTGAGGCAGCTGTCCAGTTTGCAGTATGATATAAGAGAAGAGGAATTAACCCAACAGCAATTGAATTTAGAAATGTCTTTAGAGAAGCCACCGACTGTAGCAGGAAAAGGAGTATTACTTAGTCCTGCTGTCACTAAAATGGATGACATGTGCTAATCTACAGTGACCGATCCCTCTCTAATGTGTGACCTGAGCACTGGAAGACTGAATGGGTACAGACTACAGTCACAAGCACAGCACAATGGTCACCATTATTTTGCTGATCTTCTCTGCTAAAAACTGAGTATACACAGTTTTGAATAACATGTTAACCTTGGCATTTCTTGTCTGGCTCTAGACCGTGCTCTTTAGCCTGGAAATTTGTGTCTGTTGTGCTTTCAGTGGTGGTGATGGTGGGATTACAGGATCAGCAATCACTTGTCTCACTGACAGCACTGCAAATGGTAGAGATGGGGGCTGGAGAAGCAGATGCTGCACAGAAAGTGGTTTTCTAATGTTTTCTAATGCTTACCCTGTTTTTCTTACTTGGACACAAGTATGCAGTATTAAAGTTGCATCATGCTGAAGGCTGGAGGACCAACTCTCATAGGGATGAGAGGGCTTCCACAGAAAACCAAGAACCATCTTTTGAGTGCATCTGAAGTGCATGAGTGAGAACTCCAGGGGCTGCAGGGGTGGAGAAGTTGTAAACATGCAGCAAGAAAGGAAGGGTTAGCCCTTCAGAAAAGCACCTTCCTTATTCCTATCTGAGTTTTTAAACAAAAGAATTTTCAGTTTATTCAAGCATTGCCTATCTCATCTGAATGTGAGCTCATGGCCACCACTGACAACCTGCCTCCTTGAGTTCTGTAACTGTAACTCACTTGGGTTCTCATTTTACTTCTGTTTATTTTAGAGAGAAGCAATTTCTGCTGCCAAATGCCAGCCCTTTCACAGGGCACGTAAGTTCTGATGTAAAGCTGAAACATCATCACATTCAACCCCAGATCCAGAAGAACTAAACAGTACTTATCCTGCGATGTTCTTCCTGTGGTGTGTCACCAGTCTACATTCTTAAGCCACTGTTTAGCTGGATCTTTGCTAACACCCAGAGTTACTGGTGAACTTAGCTCAGTGATACCCAGGAAACATGCCATACATGATCTAGCAAAGATGGGGTCATTTCAACAACTATCCATACTCCTGACCTGAGCTCTCAGTATCTCAAAATAATCTTTCCTCAGAGCCATAAATCAAGGTTGCAGGATTCAATAAAATTTTGCAGCAAACTAAGAGGGAATTATACTAATAGGCTGTTTGTAACCCAGCCACTTTTTCTTTGTAGTCTCATATGATTGACACCAGAAGCTGTGGTTCCTCACCAGGATAGGTCCTTGCAACATGCCCATCATTTTTACCTCTGAGCTTCTGTTTATTAACAGGTAGTGGGGACAAGAAACCTACTTATCCTCATCTGTCTCTAGTAAAGAAGAAGCAGGCCTGACCAAAGCATTGGTTCTTTGAATCTCCTGGGGAGTGAGGGGTGGGGGGGAAAGGAAGGGACATGACAGACATAATAGAGTTGATGAAACTTGAGGACACTGGTGCAGGCTTTTCCTGTGAAAGGAAAGACTTCATAGCTGGCTCTGCATATGGAACCCAGATTTTACAAAGGTTGGGTTCCCTTCTTAAGAGGGGAGACAGAAACCAGATTTACTATCTGTTCAACAGACTTTATATTAATGTGCCATGCTGATACCAAATAGCTTTAGATGTGTCTAGGTGTGGTTCTGTTTGAATGCTATGGTAAAGCTCCTAAAAAGCTTGTTTAGTCATCCAAGTGCCAGGGACTGAAGATGTTGAAGCTGTTAGATATGAGATAGCAGCACACGCAACACAGCTAAAGTTACTTTTACCCCCTCTGGTATAATTTGAATTTACAGAAGTTTATAACAAATGAAACAATCACATAAACTTGTGCAATCAAAGCAAGGAAGAACATGTCAAATCTCACAAAACTCTTTGTGCTGGGAATACAAAGCCAATTTCTAGGCTTGAGGAACAAGGCTAGAAATACCCTTACCCCACCTGGGGTTTACTGAGGACCAGGCTGTTCCTCTATGATGCCATGGAGCAGGCAGTATATGCAAATTTTGGTCCAATTTCTCAGCTGCAGGGGACATAAAGAAACACTTTGCATAAAGTAGAAGAATCTATGAAGGGTGATCACCCATAAATTTACGTCTTGTGATAAAGCCTGCTATGTAAATACTTATCTAATAAGAAAGAGAATCAAATTATGCTGTAATTCTTCCATCAATGGAGGTATAAAGAGAATCTCTGCCTCCTATATTAGTCTGTCTATATTCATAAAATAGGTATACATTTAATATCATTGATACTCCATCCTTATTTACAAATTAAATTTAAATTAGCCAAGTAGCTCAGAAGTTCTGTTGGAGAGGGGGTAGGAAGGACAGACAAATATGTTTCAGCCTTGTTTCTTTAAGGAAGCCAGTTTAAGAAACAGGCAACAAGCCTAGTTCCCTCATGGCAATATCACAACAAGGAAGCATATCTGGTTTGTGTTATACAAACAAAAACAGTATGCTTTGGGGTCAAAAACTCTGGGAGAGACATTAAGATGCCTTGCAAACTTCAGTGTTGGAGTTGCTGTAGGTGAATCATTAGATGAGACCTCCCTCAGTTAAGAGAGGTACTGAAAGCAACTTGCACAGTGTCCACATCAGGTGAGTGTCAGAAGCAGCAAAAAGCAAAAGGCTTCTCAGGCAGGCCAAGGGGAAAGTTCCTGATTGCTACTTCCCTGTTGCTTTGTATCCTACATTTCTAGAGAGGAAAACAAGCAGCATTCATAAGGAGAGAGCACAATACTTCGGGAACTTTCCCTGCTCTTTGCAGCTTGACCAGCATCTGGTTTACAAAAAAAAAAAAAAAATCATGAAATACTGTAGATGTGGGAATATTTTGCCCTTGGCAACTGTGAGGAAACCCATATAAGTTATCTAAGATGTCAGCAGATTGTTAGCAGCAGACGTGACCCCAGTTGGGTGGGTACCACGTCTATGCAGAAGTACAGTGGTATGGAGAGGAACATAATGAGAACCAGGCTGAGCTGCAGCATGGCTCACATCGAAAAAGGCTTTCTTTGCAGTCACTGTGATGTGTCAAGGAAGTAGAGCCTTTTGTGAGTCAGCAGCAGCAGCACTGCTAGTGCTCCCTCAGAGGGACACTGCCAAAATGGCTAACAGAGCTGAACCACAGCTGAAAAGGATGAAAAAGACACTATTATATCCTCCCCATGTGAATGATAGAGAGGCTTGACTCACTCTCTGGTGTCAGATGGAGCTTCAGAGCATTTGGAAACTGAATCTGCTGTTTCTTATCCTCCTCTCGGAAGTTCTCAGGACTTTACAGAGCAGCAAACGCTGTAATACCTGAGTGAGGAGGGCAAGCAGAAAAGTAAGGACAGCTTTGGACAACTAGCCTGTCAGTTAAAGTACTGCTTGCAGGGCTGGGGGAACTGTAGAAAGAGTCCCAGGGAACCAGTTACCAGTTCATCACCATATGACATACATCTTTGGCATGTAATGTACTCCTGTCCCACTGTTCTCTTTTCCCCTCAGCTCTTGTCCATGGCTATGTGTATGAAAGTCTTGGCACCATGGCTGTTTCTATACATTTGTGCTCTAATGGCAGTAGATTTTGGCAGTGTTCATTAGCGGGCCCTGTGCCCAGTCCAGTGCCATGCATTGTGTTGCTGAATCACCAGCAGCATGAAGGAAGGATGATAAGAGCTAGAAGTTGGACATATGTTGGGTACTTCTCACACTTTTTCAGAGTGACATGTAAAATTGTATAATTTCAGGGCAATGTACACACAATTCGTCTTTTGACAACTGTTTCAGAGAGATGATGCTGGTAATAGCCAGCTCACGCCATTGAACTCTGCTGGAATCTAATATATTGGTTGAACAATAGTATTAGGCAAGAACTCATATAACAAGGGCAGCAGGAGAAATGCTATTAATGAGACATAAATATTCACCTGAGGAAAAATCATAAACCGCTTGATTTTACTACTACTTATACAAAGGACTAGCTAATGCAAAAGCCAGTGGTGTTTTGTCAGGTTTATGCAAATACTGAATAGTATGGTGCCTTCCATAAAGCAGCTATGTAGGAAGGGATGCCCAAGAATTCCATGAGAGAAGGACTTTGTGTTTCCAGCACCCCCACAGTACAGTGCCATTCAGCTGCGCTTGGACCATGCGGATGATCACTGAAACCTGCAGCATACTGTAGCTGTCGATTCTCTTTCTTGGGAGCTGAAAAGAGATCAGTGAGAAAGCATTTTCATTGTTTATTTCTTAAAAGCAGCTCCAGGTAATCTGCAAAAGGCAGAGGACAGGCTGGCAGCCTGTAAGAACACACCATGCCAAAGACAAAGAAAGATAACAAAAAGGGACACCAGCAAAACAGCTGCATTATCCCTCAGCACCACTCTTCAGAGAAAGTGTGCCACCAAGTGTCTATTCAAACACAAGCTGCTAAGAACACCAGGCATCTGATTTCAGTTAATTAATACATGGAAAATGTGCATGAAGAAAGCAAAGAGTGCTCGTCTGAATACTAGAGAGATGCAACTTCACTGGCAAGCAATTGGCATTGCTTCTGCATCACTCAGTGTAGCAGAAAAATCATTCTGGTACATGAGGAAACAAAGATTTCAACTGCAGAGTTTCCTGGACATTTCTGCTTAGGTGCAATGGTGTTACTCATGAAACCTGTGCTTAGCTCGAGCTGCAGCTGCCAGTGCATTACAGTATTAATAGTATTAACCGTATCATACAACATTAATAGTATTAACAGTAAGTAATGATGAAAAGACATTTTATCACACTTTTCAGTGGTGCAACTCCAGTGCTTTGTAAGTAAGTATAATGTGATAGGTAGGAAATGAAGAACTACACAACCTGTTTCAGCTTTGTCCTCTGAAGTACTAGAAGCTAAGTGGTAGGAAACACATTCATACCTCCTGAGACCCATGCTACATCAAACAGAGAACACCCATGCTCCTTTTTGGTGTATAAACAAAGGAGCCACCTGAGTACAGATGCTTGGACTGGTACTGGCATTCTTCTGCTGTACTGGCAATCCACATCTGGAGATGCCACAGTCAGTCTCCTGTTGGACACAGCCAGAGGTACCTTTCAGGAGCAAAGCTTCTCTGACAGCTGTTTGGCAGCCCTACAGAAGGAACAGAAAGCTTTTCTGATGGGTCAGTTGTGTCAGTGAAACCAAGGTATAAAGCAGAAAGAAAATAAGTAATAATATAAAGCCCAGTTTAGGCTCTGATCCATATGGAAACCAGTGCTGAGGGACTTGTTGCAACATGTCACCATCATGAAGACCCAGGAGATGAATTGATAAAACCACAATTACAAGGGGTTTAGGCAATGGTGGGGTTGGGTTTCTTCTTTACTTCATATGTATGCAGTCCCTGCGCAGATGTTGCTTTACCTCCATGTAAAAGCCTGTTACGTCTGAGTAGTTTATTCCTGTTTCCTTCCAGAAATAAACCATGCCAGCATAAAACATACCTGATATTCAAGAGTAAAATGAAAATTCAGAACTGCTAGCATGCCACATGTTCTGAGCCCACATCAGAAAAGTTCCAGGAGACATTTAAAAGGAGCTTTTACTTCACTTCCAAAGTAGCTTCAACAAAAATCAGGTTAAGGACTTTCAAGCTCTGAATAGAATTTTAACTCAGGAATTTAAATGGACTTTAACTAATCATAAGATATACACTTCTTGTTAATTTGGATGGGTTTTTTTTTCCCCTCTGTGTCTCGGTATAGACAAGCTGTTAGACTGTATGAACTCTGGTCATCTTCTTCATTTATGGGACAAATGAAACAGGATCTTCATTTTAGCCCAAGCTGTTAGCCACTATCTAGATACTATGGCAAAATGAACGATAATCACAAAGCTTTACTGCTACTTATTGTGTCTTATAGATTGTGGGGGATAAGTGTATGATTTGTTTTTTTTAAAAGAAAAGGAAAAAAAAGGAGAGAGGTCAGACACATGGCGTCTCCCAACCAGCACAATTCCCTGAGATTAGGAGACTGCCATTCAGCTTTCATATCTAATTTTTCCCTTTGCTCATTTTTCCATCTAAACAAGAAGTGTTATTAAAACGAGAAGATTAGCAACGGGATCAAGGCCTTTTTAATTCTTCTTCTTCTTTCTTTCTTATTTTCCNTTTTTAAACCAAACAGAAGTGTTAAATAAATCGCTATGAATAGATTTGAAAACAGCTAGCAACAATAAAAGAAAGGACTGGAAGAGACTAAGAATTTTACTTTTTTTTTTTTTTTTTTTTTTGGTTTTTTGTCTTTTTTTTTTTTTTTTTTTTTTTTTTTTTTTTTTTTTTTTTTTTTTTTTTTTTTTTTTGTGCTTTCTCTCTCTGTGTTTTGCAAGGAAAGAAACATCCTGCAATCACTTGCAAAGCACATGGTCGTGAGCATGCTGTCGATATGGGCATACAACTAGATGCTGCAGGTAAGCCTCTCGCTGCTTGAATAAGCAGCTCAGGCCAGGGCTACCTGTTCTCCACCTCATTTCAGTATTATGTAGGGAGAGAAGTCTCTCTGTATCAGATCCGACAGGCATGTGTTCCCGAGGAAGTGGAGGGGAAGCCCTCCGTTCATATGACTAATTAGACCGGCTTCATGCTGGGTTGCTCTTTTTTGATGCTGATCCCTGTGCTAATTGTCAGTTTGTTCCTTGGGAAAGCAAGGTTGAGTTCAAATGCTGCAGTGCCTTGTTCCCTGTTAGCTTTCCTGACCTTAAACTGATGCGAATTGACAAGGAACAAACTGGGAAAGAGAGTGAGAGCATTCATTCTGCTTGTGGAGAGCACATTTTGGAGTTGCAGGGGTGGAGTGGGGGGAAAGAAGCTGGAGTGCAATTAACAGGGAGCAGTTAGGTGAAAAGGGCAGTTGTATCCCTGAAGCAATAGCATGAAGAGTTTGAGGAGGAAAAGCCAGCATCATGGATAGGCAGTCACTTCTAGCTGAGATTTTGCAGCTCCCTTTGGGAGGGAAGGATAGATGGTTTAGTTTTTAACCATTCAGAGGTTTTTGTTTTTCTTTTCCCTGCTTTTCTTCTGGTTAGATCTGCAACAATTTAAGACCAAGCTACTACAGCTGAGCCGGGCTCATTTCCCACCAGCTGCTTGGGGCTTTTTCTTTCTTTCCTGAGGCTGCTTTAGCTCTGGTCAGACTTTTTTTTTTTTTTTGGG
>NDXB01006588.1:68483-126801 GCA_002631895.1 Agapornis roseicollis | reverse complement strand
GTTTTCCCCCCCCCCCCCCCCAGCGGGGGTTAAGGTTGAAGTCCTGCCTGAGCACCGACAATAAACATTGAGGTTGTTCATATTGATCGCTATCACTGAGGAACATGAATACCTGAATGATTTATGGTACTCATAGTACTCTCTAGGGTTTAGGAGTGCAAACACCTGTCTGTAACCTTAAAGAGTGAGTGTACCTGTGCTAGGGCCCTGGATGGATTCCTCCATCCTGGAGGTCTGGGCCTGAGAAACCTCTGCAGGTCTCTCCTTCCCTCCTGAGCTGCACTGAGGCTCAGGCTTCTGTCCTTGATCTCTGCCTGAACTATGTTGCTGGTGTGTCCATGTTTGGTCCTGTATATGCTCATCCCTGACCTCTGTAAGGCCTGGTGTGCCTATGGACCTGCCTTATCATCACAGACTCATCTAGTGACCTAGACTCTTGTCAAAGCCTGGTGATGATCCCCAGAATTGCTCTGCTTCCTATGCTCAGGACCCATGGGCAGATCCCATAAAGGTTATTAAGGGCTTAGAGGCATTTTTAGAATAAGAAATTCCCACAGAAGCTGTAGCTGCCCCATCCCTGGCAGTGTTTAAGGCCAGGTTGGATGGGGCTTGGAGCAACCTGCTCTAGTGGAAGGTGTCCCTGCCCATGGCAGGGGTTAGAACTGGGTGGGTTTTAAGGTCCCTTCCAACCCAAACCATTCTATGACTCCATGAGCTGTGGCACTCCTGTGCTTTGTGGAGAAGATTTCTGCAAGCGTGAATCTCTAGCCAGTGTAAACAGTCTTTGCAAGAAAAATGCTTGTGCCACAAGAGGCAATGTTTTTATGAAATAGAAGATATTTATAAAAACATGATTATTCTGTTGCAAATAAGTACCAATTTCAAAGCCTGCAAGTGAGGTTGCATTAAACTTCCCTATTCTTTGTTTTTTTTTCCTGTTTCTTCTGTCTGGTAGATAAATCATCTGCAGTTGGTTACAATTTCCACGCAGACTAAGCCAACCTGACTCAGTTTAGAAGATGAGAAGAGCCTATTTGGACTCAAGAGGACCATTTTCACAAAAGCTCAAGCAAGCACTGAAACTGGTGACTGCAATGGCAGAAGGGAATGACTGTCACCTATTTTATGTCTTTAAATGAAGACTTTAGAGGTTTTTGGAGAACAGACTGCCAGTGGGGTGTCCTTTTCCTCTTCTTTTTCCTGCTCCTTTCCTTTTCCTCTCCATCACAGTATGATGAGACTCAGACAGGGGTATCTCCATGCTGGGCTTCCATCCATGCTGTGTATGGGAAACAGCCAAAGGGGATTAGTGGACGTCTATGCTAAGACATGGGTCAAGTTAGGTTATGCCTATGAAGGACTGCAGCCTGATGCTCAGAACTGGTTCTGAAAGAAGCAATATCCAGGAGACAAAGACATGAGTGACGCATCACTGAATTTTGTGGGGTTTGAACCTGAAGTGCTTTACAGCCCCACTCCATTAAGAGCAGCAGGATGAGGAGACTTCAATTCATCAAAGCCACAGAACAAATCCTGGCTTAAGCCATCAGGTTTTACACACACACACACACACACAAAAAGAGAGAAAACAGAAGCCAAAAGCACTCAATAAAACCACAGATACAATAAATCAGCCCAGTTTCATGCAGAAAGGCTACCTTTGAAACATCGTCTGGCAAACCTGCTGAGAGGTCCAGGTCCCTAATGAAACCTAAAATCCTAATGAAACCTAAAATTGTGTTGTGGCTGTTAAATGGGCACAAGTAAGGGAAAGAATTACTCCCATGACTCAACGAAAAAAATGTGAACATATCTCTGCTACTTCTTTCCCAAGGCATTTCCATTTGCTGGCACTTCCAGCAAGAGATGAATCCTACAGACACACTGATGGGAGAGAGAGGCTGCCCATGTTTCTGACTGCTGTTGGGTCAGGTTTTGATGCTCTGTGCCCAAGAGATGACACCCAGTTCTAGAAATGAGGGAAGTGGTACCTGCTATCACCCAGTCCTGAACTACGAGCCCACACAGGCAAAGCACAGGGAAGTTTCCCCACAGCTGCTGAGTGGTACCAGGATTTCCTCTTCAGACACCTTCAAGCCACCCATAGGAAGACAGGCTTGAGAAAGCTGGGCTGGTTCAGACTGGAGAAAAGAAACTGTGTGGAGATCTCATAGCAGCCTCTCAGTATTTGAAGGGGGCTACAAGGATGCTGGAGAGTGACTCTTCATCAGGGACTGCAGCAACAGGACAAGGTCAATGGGTTTAAACTTAAACATGAGAAAATTAGGTTGAATATAAGGAAGAAATTCTTTACTGTGAGACACTTGGCACAGGGTGCCCAGAGAAGCTGGGGCTGCCGCATCCCTGGCAGTGTTCAAGGCCAGGTTGGACGGGGCTTGGAGCAACCTGCTCTAGTGGAAGGTGTCCCTGCCCATGGCAGGGGTTGGAACTGGATGAGCTTTAAGGTCCCTTCCAACCCAAACCATTCTATGATTCTACTTCTTTTCCAGCTAGTTATTATTATTCTTACAACAGAGAGTTTAGCGAGCCAAGAGAAAGTGCCAAAATCATGCTTTCCAAGGGACAGTGGGTAAAGGGCAAGACTGCCCTGAAATTAACAGATAAGAGCAGACCTTAACTGAAGCTTTTATCGGTTGTTTGTGTTCACCGAGGCCAGATGATTTTCAAGGAGCCGCTTAGAGATTTAAAGCGCTGATGTGACAGGAACTCTTTGATTTTAATGTTCCTGCCCTCTTCTTGCAGCCAGTGTTTATGTAAACTTGAGAAAAACTGCCACTACTGTTCATCTCTCTCATTTTTCAACCTTAATGGTAATTACATTCCACGCATGACAGGAGACTCAGCATTGCATTCAAGACCAGGGCTGTAATGCTGCCTTTGACATGCCATTACTATGAATTAAGTCACGGTTTCATAGAGGGGGAAAGATGATGCGCTGCAAAAGTGTAAGCTTAAGGAGCATTGCTAAAACATAAATTGTGCATGCATGTAAAGAGCTTCACTCAAATGCTGCAGCTTGAGATTTCCAGGCCATCCAACTGATGGAGGCACGACAATCCTACTGGAGTTTAATCAAAGCAAAGCTTCCAGTTTCCCTGTGCTCTTTAGAAATCTCATCCTCTAAGCTTTCAATTTAAAGGGCTGTGGATTTTCTTCCCCATCTTCTGGAAGACAGCAAGGCAGTCCTCTATGTGTCTAAGGAGATTATAAGGTGGAAGGCATATGTAATGTGGGGTTGTGACCATAGATATACTATATAGCTCTTTCCAACCAAATGTCCCTTGTTTCTAAGCTTTTCATTCTGCGTAAGTGCCTCAAGTTTCACACCTAATGCTTTCATGCCGAAGCTTCTTTCAGCACTGTTTTTTTCATGTCAGATCTTCTTTATAAGGAGAAAGACTTCTATTTTCTGTGCAAGATCCCCACTGTAACCTTCTTTGCTTTCATCTTTCCTCTCTCAGCTGTAAAGCACTCTCTTTTCTCTGTGCCTTTTTAAAATCTTATGCTACCAGATGTTTGCTACATCTACCCAGTCCTGCTTGAGCTACAGACCTCAACAAATGTTGCCTTTTGTTTGCTGTAATAAGATGGCTATTTTAATGTGATGCTCCTTACTTAGCAAAGAATTCTATCCTTTTCCTTCATTCCATCTGCTTGAGGTTTGCTGTTCCAAATGCAATCTGGTCAGCTGATAGTGTGGAATGAGGAAAAATAAGTAGCAGTTGCTAGTTTTCTCTTGCATATACAATCTGCAGATACACCTGACTGATGGACATGTGTATCACATTTTAGAATCATAGAACATAGAACAGTTATAGAAACATAGAATAGTTAGGGTTGGAAAGGACCTTAAGATCATCTAGTTCCAACCTCCCTGACATGGGCAGGGACACTTCACACTAAACTGTGCCATGCAAGGCTTCGTCCAACCTGGCCTTGAACACTGCCAGGGATGGAGCACTCACAACCTCCCTGGCCAACCCATTGCAGTGCCTCACCACCCTCACAGGAAAGAATTTCTTCCTTAGATCCAATCTAAACCTCTCCTGTTTAAGTTTGAACCCGTTACCCCTTGTCCTGTCACTACAGTCCCTAATGAAGAGCCCCTCCCCAGCATCAATATAGAAAACAGAGCAAGCTGCATCACAAACTCTCACAAGATAACTCTTATGATGCTTTCTGTGTGACATGCAGTCTGATCATTGCTGTGTAGAAAAGCATCATCTGAGACATTTCATAGCCATGAGAAGCAGACAGCGGAACACAGAGAAGACATTTCGGTCTGGATGTGAAACTCATCGTTAAGCTTCCAAATATCATTCCCCATCTGCACTGTGCTAATACCAGCCATAAGATCAAATAAATGGACCACAGTGAGTGATTTTGAGAAAGTCTTGACATAAACGTGTCTTTGACTCACAGTTCCAACCCTGACACAGAGCCAACTGCTCTGGGCAAGAATTATTTCTGTAGCACTTCAGTTCCAGCCTTGGCTCCAAGCTCCTGGAGAGGGGAAAACCATGATTTTACCTTGAGCAGCAGCCAGGTTATTCCCCCAGCTCACCTCACACTGACTCCCCTGACAGCAGCCCCTCTCTCTGGGACAGCCCCTGGCTTCTTCCATTGCCCCAACCACCCCACATCCTTCCTCACAGCCCCTAACCTTGACTCCTTGCTTGCACAGGCTTGGGCAGAGGCCAGGCCAGGCTGGTGGTCGCAGCACTGAGGTCTTCTCCCAGTTAGTCTTCTAATTTATTTACTTGCAAGTGTCAGTCGTTGTACCTCGGCTTTGGAGCCAGGCTGGGAGAGATGGGCTGGTCCAGGCTGGAGAAGAGAAAGTTCCTTAAGGGGAGACCTTAGAGCAGCTCCAGTGCCTAAAGGGGCTACAGGAAACCTGGAGAGGGGCTTGGGACAAGGGCCTGTAGGGACAAGACAAGAGGAATGGCTTTAACCTTCCAGAGGGGAGATTGAGATGAGCTCTTAGGCAGAAGCTCTTCCCTGTGAGAGTGCTGATGCGCTGGCACAGGGTGCCCAGAGAAGCTGTGGCTGCCCCATCCCTGGCAGTGTTCAAGTCCAGGCTGGACAGGGCTTTGAGCAACCTGCTCTAGTGGAAGGTGTCCCTGCCTGTGGCTGGAGTTGGAGCTGGATGAGCTTTAAGGTCCCTTCCAACCCAAAGCCATCTGTGATTCTATGATATTGGCAAAAGAGTGCTGCAGGGGATTGGACCAGCCTGCTGTGCTGGGGGGCTGCCCAGTGATGCAGCCTACATCTCTTGGGAGCAGTCAAGGTGCCACAGCTTCTCAGACATCTATGCAGCTTCAAGATTATGGCAGTTTTCAAACTACCTCTGTTGAACAGGTGACTTTTTCTCCCCATTCTGGAGAGAAAAATGCATGTGTCTGTGTAAGAGGCCAAAAGCAGCATTTATGACTCTGCAAACATGATTCCCTAGAGAGGGGAACTACAGAAAATGTAGCCTGTGCTGAGAGGAGATGATTCGGCAGCATCCTCCTTCTAATGGAAATGGACTGGACAGCAATTATATTAGTTTTCATTCTTTAAATTACAGATTGGATTTTAAAATTCTACACTACTTCCAAATACCTTTTTAAAGGCCTTTCCAGGGTTTTATCTCATGGTCCTTACAGAACTTGCTTTAGATGACACAGAAGAAAAAAACCCAAGAAAAAAACTTAAATCCCAATCGATTGCTCTCGTAATGGAAATGGAAACCCTGCTTGTCCCTATTATCATGAGCCTTATTACCCTTGTCATCACCACCACCATTATGCCATGAGGCTTTTATTCTCCAGGCGTTGTGAGGAGGTTCAGCAGCAGAAGGAGCAAGCACGAACCCTCTCTCTGCTCGGAGCTGCACAGCCACACTCCCATCTGTCAGTGGTTCCCTTAAGTGGCACTTTATCTTCTCTTTCTAATGACTTACACTTTATTGCATCTGTCCCACAGTACTGTCCTGCATTCTCTGCTAAAATTAAGGATCCTCTCTAATTACAGCCTCTGCAGGCTTACATGAAAAATAGTCCTTGCCTCCCAGAGCTTGCCATTTAAACCATTGGAGCATTTCAGGCTGGATCCCCAGTCTTTCATGATGCATTCAGGCACTGAATGGTTACAAATCACTTATTTTCACTTGGAATACCCAACACCCAATTCAGGAAATACAGTTCCCCTGAAGCAGTACATGGAAGGCCATGTTTCCTACAAATGCAGAGGATCAAATTCCATTATCCAGCCTAAACACAAGTCCAGGTCAGCTCTAGCAACATTAATAGAAATCACCAGTTTTTAAGGAGGATTGATGGGAGCAGGGAAGAGCCCACAGCAAATACTGTTAAAAATGCCACCGAAGTGATGTTTCTGCAGGCACAGGTGGGGAAACTGCAGAGGGGCATGTCAGTAGCATCATAATTTCAGTAGAATTATACTGCTGTGACTTTCTAGTGGTACAAATAAGCTGGAATACATATACATTTTTTCTCTTGAGTGACACAGAACAAACTGGAATTGAAGCAACCATGCAGGAAGTATAAAGCATGACCATGGCAATAGGATAAAACCTGAATTTTCCCCCTCATCTAGAAATCTTGGCAGTATGAAGTTAACTGAGGTTCTCTAAAGACTTCTCGCTCTACAGATATATATATTTAATACAGAAAATTCCTATAAAAAACATATTTCAGAAAGAGGGTTTTCCCAATCTGAGGAATAGCAGTGCTGCTGATACAAAATGCTGTGTGACACCATGTCCCAAGGAGAGCTACACATGTCTTGAAGTTGCTGGAATGGGCTGCTAAAACCCATGCCACTTTCCTTATATCTCCCCAAGATACCTGAGGTCCATATCTCCCTGTGGTATCAATCCTTGGATGCCATCAGTGCACAGGCAAAAAGGCACCACTATTTTTTTGTGGATGAGCATGGGGCAAAGGACCACTGCATTCTCCAGGAGTTGAGCACTGTGGTAATCCAGCCATCCATCAATTCAGGGCCAGAGCTGGCACCTCTGTGTCAATGCCATGCCACAGGGTCTGTGCCTATCTGATCATCACTGCAAGGATGCCGTGTTGCAAAGCAGAAATGAAGGTCTTTGAAGAGATGTCTATAGAAGCAGCGGGAGTTGAACCTTGACTTAAGCCCCATGCTTGTGTTCTGCGCTCCAGATCCTTGTTTCATCTTCAGCTGACAGCCAGACCATCTAGAAACAGGCACACCTCTCCTCCTTTCTTTGCCTTGTGTACCATTCACAGTCTAATTAGCTGTTCCTATTATTGCTACCTTTCTTCCATGATTGCCTTATTCTCTCCTAACAATGAGAAATGCAACTCGTCGGCAGTTATCAGCTAATTGGGGCTGAATAAGGTCATTGGCAAGGCATTATCCTGACCAAACCAAAATGCCTATTGACATTCAGTACAAACATTATCCTCTGCAGTGAAATACCCCAGCTTTAACCAAAAGCATGCCTTCTAAATTCGGGTGAAGCTGCTCTGCAAAAGCTCCACTGTGGTTCTGTCAGATCTGTGGGGATAAGCTTCAAGAAAGAGCCCACAGAGAGAAACAGTGCTCTACACACACTGTGTAAGCAAGCTTTCTGGCAGCCTCATTCACCAAGGCATCCAGTGGAGTGACTGTGGTTACAAATAGATCATTGTTAGGCACAGTAATTGCAGAGATGAACTTCTGCTTTCAGTGCATCTCACATGGCTGCACATCACGAGAGTGGCCCCAGAGAGTGTTGCTGGGAGTTGATGTTTATTTTCCACATTGTTTGACCAGGCTGTGGAAACTTGTTTTCAAACATCCATTTGATTCCTGAGCAGCTGTTCTCCTTAACCTTTTGGGCATCCTGCTTTTATTTGCTCATGGCCTGTTTACACCACCAAAGTTTTATTGGTGTGAGTATTTGAGACATGTCTATTGATCATGCTAATGCTCATATAGCCTGTTCATGCATCACCATACCTTTTTTTGGTCATTCTTGATTTGTTTTATAAACCTTTCAGTCATTCAATTACAAAACTGAAATAATATCCTGTGACTAAGGTGTCAGTCAGACAGCACGCTTAAGTCACATAGCTGCTGGCCAAGAGATCTGATGGACAAGAAGCCATGAAGTCTAACATAACAAAACATCTTTGTGATTCATTGAACATCACTTCGTCTGCTGTTGGGAAGCAAGACCTACAACACAGGCAGGTTTTGGTTATAGTTCTCTGGAGGCAATTTGGGTGCCTTCTATGGATTGCTTTCAGGATGGGTGAAGCATAGAATCATAGAATAGTTAGGGTTGGAAAGAACCTTAAGATCATCTAGTTCCAACCCCCCTGCCATAAGCAGGGACACCTCACACTAAACCATGCCATTAGCCAGTGTAAGGTGGGCAGGAAGGAGTCTTTCACCTTGCAGGTCCACAGTGTGACTCCTCGGATGGCTGCAGTGATGCAGCAATGGCTCCATGGTTTAGGGAAGACATCTCTTAAGCACAGAGGTGCTTGATCACCTAGGAGCCAAAACCAGGTTCTGTTCGTTAAAGACCAGAATGTAGCCTTTGATGAAACGGTAAATTCTGTCAGTGACACACAAAAAAAGAGCTGAAATTGCCTTTAGATTTGGGGATTAAAGACCATTTTCCCCTCATAGCACCGTTTTCACTTAACATAATCCTCTGGGCTGGTAACTTCACACACCCAAGGAAGTCTGTAGTTTTCCTGACCAGAACTACTTGATGTAGGTGAATAGAAAGGAATACATGAGTACAAAGCCTCACTGAGCCTCGGAATGAGTGTTAGAAGGTTATTCTTGCAGCTCAGGCTGGTTGTACAGTCAGCAGACCGTGGAGTGCAGATAACACAGAGGATGCTCCCTCCCTTCAGCAGCAGAGGAAAAGGGGCTGGAAAAGGCAGGTCACCTCTCTGCCAGAAAATCTTCATGTGCTGATCACTGACACTCAGATTTTAGATCTTCTGACAGAAAGTAAAGACTTAACCAATCAAGAAGATTGATAGTGATGAGGCTGGGGTTCAGTTCTGTTATGAAGTGATTTAACAATTGGCTGTGCAAAACGCTGAGAAAGAGAGTTCCCTTGTGCCTTCAGCTGAGCAGAAAATCTCTGTGAAATTATCTAAAATAACAGCATCCTTTTTGAGCTTTCATCTCCACACCAGATGGTTTCAGCTGGCTGAGGGTATTTCCATGCAGAACCCTGCACTTGGCGCACACGTGTGTATGAGGCATGATGTTGGAGGCAGGGCTGCCCATCTTTTGCACATAGGAGGCACTGTTTGAGCAATCACAGGTTTCAATGGGCTGAAATATTTCAGGTCAAATTTCTAGTTCAGGAGGATTTTTTAAGTTTCATTCAAAGCCATGTAGGAAGCCTGCCTTAGCTGAGAGCCAATTTAGTTGAATGGGAGTTTATAACTTCAGTGTTCTTTAGGCTGAGCTTGCAGTGAATAAAAGTGACTTCAGGATTACTTCAATGTCATTTACAATTCTCATTCATTCAAAAGTGAAGAGGATGGTGATCCCTACCTGTCAGTTACCCTTTCATTAGCCTTCCTGCTTTCTCCCTGTTATCTTCATGAAATGAAATGTGCTTTATTTTGCATCTAAAAGAAGGTGATTAGAAATACACCATACTTCACTGAAATGCAGGAATTTTCTTTCCACCTTTTCTTTTTACTTCTACAGACTGGCCAATGACTATTTTTTAACTGCATGTGTTGTTTGATAGCTGCCAAGAACAGAGATTATGTGGGCAATAGGGCTCCATGCCATGGCCTGGTGGAACCAAAAAGCAAAGCTTCCAGACATAAAAAAGAATTGGGCAGTATGCTTGAAGGTGTATCAGTTAAATTAGCTAATCGATCCTACACACAGTTGGGCACTTAATTCAATACATTCTTACTGTATTTCCTTTTTGGAACTCAGTGTTTTACTAGCTCAGATTTAGGCCACATGGATACCTGCTGTTTTCATTCCTTAGGAGTAAATTTGGCTATACTACTTTATCCAGTTCCTCTATGGGTGAGCTGCCTCACACAGCTGCCATTCCTCTCCTGCCTAGTCTCAGGATAGAGCAACCCATTTCTTGCAGGTCTGTTCTGAACTGTGTCTAACCATCTCTTTTCAAAAAAGCATTAAGGGTAATACATTACGTTATGCAAGAAGCCAGGAAGTGGCCTGGCTTTTCCTATACTACACATATTTTGGGCAACGGAGATGACAAAAGAATATGAAAACTATCTAGCCTTTAGCAACTCAGGCACTACTTTTATTATTCACTTCCCTCAACAAACACTATCAACAAAACCAGCCACCTCCTGCCATTTCAGCAAGGCCATGTTAGCCTCTCAATTAAAAAGAAGATAAAAGGAATTATCAGGAATATGTATTATTTTCTAAGGCAATGAGCAGAACAGATGTGAGAATGCAGCAGAGACAGATACTACGCACTCTGCTACTATCCACAAATACTTTTTATGAAGCAGTAACAAACGAAAATCAGCCCAGTTTCTTCTTTCCTACCTGTGCTTAGGGCACGTCAGTTCACTACAGAATGTTGTTCCACTTCCATTTACTTCCATTTTGGCCACGCACAGTTGCTCCTCATCTGCTGACACCACATCTGCCATGCCATAATGATGCATTGATAAGCCAAGCTGGGGTTTGGAAGCTGGGGGTGAGGATGCTCTGCTCTATCCTGCCATCCCTCCTTTGCTAGCAGTGTGCTCTGGGCAGGACACATGGGTGCGATGTGACATCCCACCAGCCCCATGGCTTCTGTGGGGTTGTAGTTTGGGCTTTCTGCCCTGGCACTCACAGCATCAGGGGGTGATGTGTGAATCTGGGGATGGTCTGTGTCCCTTTGATGACTCCAATTGGAAACACACGCCTGGTGTTGGTGTTCTCTTCCTCCCAAAACCTGGTTGGGCTGTTAAACAATGCCACTGCTCTCATCCCACACTCCTATCCCCTAGCAGCCACTGGAGACAGGAGACGCTTACCCCCACTTGGTTCCCCCCAGTGAGCAGTGACCCCAGCAAATACCTTCCTCGCAGCACCGAGGCTGTGGTTCGGTTCTCAGTGCCACAATCCAGTTGTTGGCTACAGTCCCCAGATGTCTTTCTCTGTTTACATTTCTCCCTATCAAGGCTTTTTTCTAACACCCACAGTATCAGCACAGTTGGGGGAGGCAGGGTGATGTCCTGGGGCTACCTCAGACATCCATTTTCCAGCAGAAGGTCTGGGGCTTTTCGGTGCCAGAGAGCCCTGGAGGATGTGGAGGTGATTTTCTCTCTGTATTTGTTCTCCCCATGTCTCTGGTTCGATATCTCAAACTCAGCACCAAACTATTTCCCTGATAACCGTAACTAATGGCTCTTGGGATGCAGGGGTATGTTTTGGGAAGGACAGAGTGTCTCAGCAGGTCAGAGACCACAGAGAGCTTTAGTGATTCGGGGTTGGGTGTCCCCAGCTCTGCCCCCCCTAAGTGCGGTTTACAACCCTGCCCATGCTTCCCACGAGCCTGAGCGTACTGCCCTTTCTGAAAAGAAGTGGGGGAAGAGGTGACCCAAAAGGTGGTGGGAGGGAGAAGAGATGGAAGGAGATAGTGACATTGCTCTGGTGTGAGAAGAGGAGCTCCTGTGATTCCTTTTCCCTTTGTAGTCCAAGAATTTCTTCTAATGAATTTAGTGAAAACCCTTCTACACTAGCAAGAGCTCCCAAGAGGCTAATTTGAAAATAACCTGCTGACCTTTAAGACTTGGACAAGTTGGTGTGTCTGTCCCATGGCATCAGATTTGGAGGTGGCAGGGATGACTAGAAATCATGTAGCACTTCTGAGTTTACAGTCCCTTTCCAAAAGCCACACAGATTCTTGGAAACATTGCTCAGAAAGACAAAAAGTACCGGAAGAAAAGTACCTGGGTAAATGACAACAACTCTGAAATTGGTATTAGTTTCTAAGCACTTTATAAAAAAAGAATACTAAGTGTTTTCATTTGACACTTTGGGGCTACCTTTTCCTTGCTTAAGTTTAAACAAAACTTCTGAAAACAAAATGACAGTTTGTTTCACGTTAACCTAAACCTCACTCTTCACTAGTTCAATCCAAAGCATCTTTCCTTAGTTGTTCATTGGGCAATAAACAAATTAATCTTATGCTGAAACAGAGCAACTACTTTCTAAACCATGAGCCTCCCCCCCCAACCCCCCCCCCCANGATGCACCCTCTCCCCCCCCCCCCCCCCCCCTCCCCCCACCCAGGGCCCCCCCCCCCCCCCCCCCATAATTATACATTATTGTTGTGTTCAACTTAGGATACTCAACTTAGTGCCATCATGGGAGGTTGATGAACTTGGGCTTCCCCATAATGCCAGTACTCTTGAACATTTAATGCATGTGAAAATATTTCCTTACAGTTCCTCAAACCACAGTTACATTTCCAGATAAACCAGCTTCATTTGCAGAGGGTGTGTGTATCCCTTAAGTGGCTGAAACTCCCCCTGAACCCACAGGGTTCTTGTAATACCTTGGCATCTATGAAAAAGAACAGTCAAATGGAGTGTATTCAGGGTATATGGATGGCTTTAAAGACTGCTTTTAGGACACCGAATTTCAGGCTTTAACCCAACTTGGCTATATTTGCTTACTTGCTCTGTGTGCTAAAATACAGTAGTGGAAAGGGGTTGAAAGAAGGTTGATTCAGAATTGCTCTACTGTTACCTGTCCTCATCCACCAAGTTGGAATAAGGGTTTCAGTTTATAGCAAGCTGCGCTTGTTTTGATTCTAAGATCAGCTAATCAGCCTAAGATTTTCCACAGCCAGAAGGTGCCTTTATCATTTGCAGTATCAACTGTGGGCTGAGTTTTGAGATTGAAGCTCCTTGGCTAAAAACTGGTATGGATAACACTCAGTGCACTGGATGGAAGGCATTACCAGGTACAATGTGAGCAACACTAAAGAGACTGATATCCTTTGTTATAAATAGAATCACTTTAATGTCATGTAAATTTATCAGGAAGATTATTCTAGTATTTCAAACCATAAAGGTTTTATTGTAAGAGCAGAACATCAACACAATTAATTACAGTGTTAATATTGCCAAATAGCCCTAATAAGATCTTAGGCATCCTCAAAGTTTTCAACCCAGCAACAAGAAGTAAACATATTTGCGCCTTGAGAAACATATGGGTTATTTACTAGTTGGAGTATTTTGCTTGCTCTATAGAATGACTGAAAAGATGGTAATAGCAGATTTGATTTTTCCTTTAATCCTTTTGAGAAATTGAATCAGCTCTGACATCTCTGCTTTTTCTTTCCCAAAAAGTGAAATCTTTCAATCAATTTCTAATAAGATTGTCATTGACAAATCCATTGGAACATTAGTGAACGTTTAAATACTAATTAGCTAAGCCACTGCTAATCTCTCTTCAGCAGAGCTCACAGACACAAACGTCAATTAAAGCAGAGTTTGTCCCCAAGGAAGGAAAGGTCAGAGGGTAGTGTTCAGTCAGCTGTGAGATTATGTTAACACCATGTTAGGAGTAATAACCTCTGGAAAAAAAAAAATGCTAAAATTTCTTCTACTTTCTTTTTTTTTTCCTAAATAATTACATTAACCATAGGGTGCAAAGAGGAAAAACAAGGGAAGAATTACAAGAAGTGAATCAACAACTGTTGCCTCTTTAGCAACAAACCAAACAACCATCAATCCATCACCTAAGGAGTTAGGAGATGGTTCATTCCCTGCTTACAGCTAAATCATTTTGTATCTCAGGCAAGCTCCTGTTTGTTTCCACCAGGATAAGATTCAGGTTTTTATTTACTCCTGAAATTACTGTAAAGCGTTTGAATTTGTGTGGCTTTGGGTTTTTTTCCCCTCCTCTAACAGCCCAGAAGAAAAACACACCTCAGGGTCCCACACTCCTTCATCCTTCCCAAGACTTGTGGATCTATTTGCTGTGATTTGCAAATGCAGGACAGCAAAATAATTGGTGTGTTCTCAGCACGCTTTCCTACCTTGCTTCCTTTTGCTTCTCAGAGCACTTTATTCCAGTTCTGCGCTTTGAAGGGAGAGGGTTTTGGGCACACAAACAACTCCATTGAAGTCAAGGGACTTCTGTACTTCAAATTACACAGCTCCATAAGTGCTTCAGTAGGCTGAAGCTGTAACTCATTAGGACTGGCAGCACAGGGGTATGTTTAAGTATATGCTGTAATGTTTCTGCAGAACATTTATTTTTATTGCATTGATGGACTTCAGCACCTGTTTAAAGTTAAGCACTTGCTTCCTCAATGAGGGATTCAAATACCTTCCTCCTTAGTTAGCTCTAGCATTCCTGCTTCCCCACACCATCTTCCAAGGAGAGCAGCTTCTGAAACACAGTCTCAGAAGTGCAGCTCTACTGCTAATGTAAAAGCAATAATTTCAAATGAGGAGGGAAAGCATGTGATGCTTTCCTGACCCCAGCCACTGCTGTGAGAAGTGTGTAGGTTAACAGCTGCCTCTCAGGAGAATGCTGTTCTCCCGTAAGACTGCTTTAGCAAAGACTTATATTTTATATAAGATTTGTGATAGAGTATAGGCAGCACGGTAAAGTTGAAGTTGGAGCCAACACAGAATCCCAGACTGGTTTGGGTTTAAAGGGACCTTAAAGCTCATCCAGTTCCAACCCCAGCTGTGGGCAGGGACACCTTCCACTAGAGCAGGTTGCTCCAAACCCTGTGCAACCTGGCCTTAAATGCTGCTGGGGCTGGGACAGCCACAACCACAAAGGGGAACATGGAAAGGGGAAACTACTATGGAAAGTGTTTTGAAAATCCAGGCACATGAAATGACATATCTTGGTGAGGCTGAATGCGTACCATGCATTCTCCCTGCTCTTGGAAAGCTTCAGCATTAAAGCCTCTTAATTGTGCTTGAAAAGAAAAAAAAAAAAAGAAAAAATCTTATAAACCATTCTTCCAAAAAGAAAGATTAAAAAAATCACCCAAATATCTTTAAAAAAACCCAAAACACTATTCATGTACCATGCTGATTAACAAGCTAATTATAAGTTGATTTATTTGGGAGCTTTGAAGAAATCTCAGCAGAGCAAAGTATTTCATCTTGCTGTCATAATTTCCTAAACTTTTAAGTTTTCATAGACTTGTACTGCTCCAAGTTAGGAGGGGACACTGTCATCCAGTCTGACCTGTTATATATCACAGGTCATTACATGTCACCAAGTTACCTTTGCATCGAGTCCAATAAATTGTGTTTTGCTAAAGACTATCTCCAGAAAGGCATCTGTCTGGATGTAAAGACTTTAGGAGCCAGAGAATCCACCCTCACCCCAGCTCCTAAATGTGTTCCAGTGATTAGGCTCACTCTAATAAAAACACGTGTTATTTTCAGCTTAATTTGTCCAGCTTCAGCTTCCAGCCACAGACTCAGGTTATGCTTCGCTTCACTGGACTGTAAAGCCCTTTGGTGTTCAAGCATTCTCTTCCTGCAAGGATGCCTCTCTGGAGGACCTTTACGAAGGATGAGCATGCATAAGAAGCTCTGAGTAATTTCTCTCCAACCCTTGATTTTATTTCACAGCTGTTTCTGTGCTCTCTGAGTGTACACCTTACAAGCAGAACTTGCTGAACCTGCAGTATTTCAGTATCTTTCTCACCAGTCCCAACCACAGATGAGCTCAGTAACATCTTTATTTAGCCATGCATTACTGGCAAAGAGAATTGGAGTATTACACTGCAATCCCCTGCTCACCTTCTGGTCCAATATAACCAGTAAAGCCTTTTAGTTCTGAGGGTACAGCCTCTTTATTGTAGATGAGGTCTGTACTTTCTATTCTAAGGTATACAAACTGGTATTTTAACTGTACCACTTCATTTCACTGGGCTTTGCTTACCAAGCCATTAAGGCCAGTTCATATCACTGCTTAGTCTTTCTGACTTTTACTGTTCAGACAGTCTTTGCCTTATCTCCAAATTACGATTTTACTTCATCTCACAGACAAAGATGTTAAACTGCCATGTCAAATACAAACTGCCACTGAACCAAGCCAGAAAAGTCCACGTTCAATTCCTCATTTACTCACAAGTTTTGGTCAACCTAATATATACCTTATTAACAATGCACAATGCAGACATGTAAAAGGTAGTGTGGTACAAAATTGTATCACTTCTTTAAGCAATAAACTTCATCATTCCATCAGAGCAGGACATCAGCTTTGATTTAAGAACTGATATTAGTTCTTTTCTTGTTCTTGAATACTTATTAACAGAGCCTTGTACAAGTTCATTCATTATTTCAACTGAGCCTGTTTGGTTAACTGGTTTAAGTTATCCCATTTACTCTTTGTGGCTACTGACTCTCTAACATGTAAATATTGGTAGTTTTACAGAGTGTCACAGGTCTTTTGTGGTCTGAAATTCAGACAAGATGAGCCTAAACTCACATATTTATGGTCTGAAGATGCCTATTTTACAACCACTTTAGCATGTAAGGAACCACATTCATGTGACCTTGTTTAAGTAATTTATGGGTCCTTAGCAAGAAAGGCCTTGAAACATGCTCTTTTAAAACCACAGGATCCAAAACCAGAGGACTTTGAAAGGAGTAAGGTGATGCTCCATGGTTAGTAGCAGTGTATATTTTCCTTACTTGAGGAGACTTACATCCTTCAGTCATTTTACATGAGGAAACGTTACCGAGTGACTGCTACTGCTCTTATGCCTGAAGATGCTCTTTGTGCTCCAGCGTCTGTAGGTCTAAACAAACCTTAAAACTACCCAAATGGATTAAATCCACTATGGGATATCTCCAGGCCAGGAAGACATGCACGTGCCAGTATATTTATTTTGTCCTTCATTCTGACACAGGCATCCCTGAGTGTTGGAGCACTTATCAGCTCTTCTCCCATTTGAATCCCACATGCCAGCAGGGAGCATGTCCGCATCCCCATCCCTGCCTGTCCCTATACAGCTGCTTGTTGCCCTGCAGTATCTTGTTGGGTTCCAGGCCTTTTCCTTACAATTATCATGTTCCACTTCCAGTCACCGCCAGTCTTGCCAAAACTGATAGAGTTGCAATTTTGACATGTCAAAATCATTACACAAGCAGAAATCTCCTTGTCCAGAATAGCCTTCCCTCCATCATGGACAACAATGTCCAATAAAGCCTACATTTGCTTCAAAATTAAAACGATGCAGATGCATTTTATCCTGTGCGATAAAGAACACAGCTGTAAGAGTTACACAAAAGATCCTTACTTCAACTCTAATCTTCTGATAACTCCTGCTATGCAATATGCACAGCCCCAGAGGTAATATGGAAGGGTGCTTCCAAGTAATATTTTCACATAAAAACTTGCTAAATGGCAGGCCAGATCCTCAGCTGGCCTGCATCAGTGCAGAGCATTGGAAGTTTATCTCACCAGGAATGTGTTTCAGCATTGTGTACTTAGAATTACTTTGGCTTTGATTGCCACTAACAAGTAATGAAATGGAAAATAAAGTCCACCAGGTTATAGCAAAGAGGTTGGGGATTTACTTGAGGCATGCATTGATCTTTTAACTTGTGCAGAAACTGGGGCCTGAGATGATAGCTTCAGTGTGGAAATGCAGATTGATTAGATACCTAATCTGCAGCATGTCTTTCATCCTAGAGTGGTTTCCAAACACTATTGTCACAGCTTGCTTTCCCTGATAGCTCCCCTAGTACGTGGTCACCCTGATTCCCAGATGCCTGGCTTACAGTTCAGCACAGCAGGTTACAAATGCACATTGGGGCCATCACTCCAGCATCAGAGCTGCAGTTGGAGGTGTTTTAATTTCCTAGGGAAATACATTTCTGGATCCAAATTTTTGGGACTTTGAAGGACAGGATGACCCAGAGCCCTCAGTCTCCAAGAACTTAGAACAGGCACTTTCCCTGTCTACAGAAAGGGGAGGCCCAGGGAAGTGGAAGTCCAAAGACAAGCAGAACATGCTGGACCACTCTGCAGGCAGTGGGGATGGGTGAACTTGACTGCAATCCCTGGCACCAACCCCTGGGCTACTCTAGAAAGGGAGCTGTTTCTCCCTCCATAGTGCCTGGGGCATCATATATAACAGACACTAGCACAGACTCTACCAGGCTCTTATTACAGTGCGATAAATGAGTATTTCATGACACAAGAGAGAATAGGTGCCCAAAGCAGCCCATGGGCAACATCCATACACTTTTAAAAACAAGCATATAAATCAAGGTACTTTGCAGATCCCAGACTTTTCATCCTTGACTCCCAAAGCTCCAGCAGAACCTAGAAAGCACCAATATATTTTGAATATTTGCCCAATATGCTAGAAGCATGTCAGTTTGTGTGAATGCAGCTGATTTTATAGTTGGAATTTGGACGCTTGCCACCACACCTTTCCTTCTGCTGTCTCTCCTTCCCCTCATTCCTATTTGACCTTAGCTATTACCCCACTGACCCATTCAGTGATGAACCCTGTGCACCCTTGCATCAGCTAGCTCCAGCCAAAGCCAGTGGAGCCCTCCTCCTCAATGGGGCAGCTCCAGACCCCAAGCTCCCTTTTCTCTGCAGAGAGGTTCTGTGGGACACACAGAAATCTCTTTTGGCGGCACATAACTGCCACACCAGCAGTTGAAGTCTGCAGTGCTTCCCACATCCTGGATAAAACTCCCTCTCTCCTCTGATTACTGCTAACTCATACTTTCCAGAGCTGATTTATCCCAGGTCTCATAAAAATGCTTCACAGCAGCCAAAGCATGTTGCTTTCAGAGCACACCAGATTCCTTCCAGCATCAGGTATTTTAAGACATATCCCCAGGGAGGATGCTTCTCCCTGTCCAATTCCTATGTACAAAGGCTTCACATTTACCATAAATCACACAGGGTGTCACCTGCTGAACTGTCATTGCTACTATTATTATTAGCAATGGAAGGGTTAAACTTGCTTGTTCTGATCCCTGTTTCTTGCTATGATAAGCAAAGAAGAGGGGAAGGATGGAGGAGGGAGAAAAGAGCCAAGTTTCTCACAGAACCATGCAGGAGAGTGCTAGTAGCTGGAGTAAAATGGACTTCCCTAAATCTCTGCCCAGCACTCTTAACACTGGATCACTTACCCTGTGCATTTGGTAACTGACTTGCTCTGCATATCCACAGATGTCCTGCTCCTTCTCTACAGCTACTTCTCAGGAGCCATAGGTACTTAAGCAAAGTGCAAGTCACTGTAGGTGACTACAGTGCAGCTAGGCTACCATTAGCCAAATCTGTCTATGATGAATAGACACCATCACCCCAGTGGGCTAGGGGCAGGCAGAGGAGCTCTCATGTGCCCATCCATGTGCAGTTAGGACTAGATGCACTATTCCTAAGATCATAAGCCCTGTGTTCTTGGAAGCAATGATGCCAAAAAATTGGGTTCACCACTTATCCTGACTAACTGTTTTCACTCTGTCCATTATTACACTGTTTTTAGCCGCTCTCTGTTTACTATCACATACTAAAAAAAATGGACCATTGTCTTTCACTGGCATTACTGTACAGAAGAAAAGCATACAGAGGTAGCAGTATGCTGAAGCAGAGCCAAGCAGCAGTAAAACATCACCCTGTTGCAATCCAGGGAAAGGGTCTACTAAAAGGCAGCAAGCTGAGCCTCACCTGTATTCTCTGAATCCCCAAAAAACCTTGTTGTGTTCATTCAAAGGCTCCACATTTCAACTGGAGAAAAGAATCAGAGAGAACAACCAACCTTAAATGCTCCCATGTGTAAACATGCTCCCATAACAATGAGAATGGAATATACCCAGCCCTTGACTTTCTTCCTAATTTGGCTGGTGGGAAAACAGACAGGCGACGAAAGAAGTGTAGAATACAGACCCTTGGTGTTCTTGTTTCCTACAGCCCCAACCAGCACATCTTTTCCACAAGTATGCCTGCCTGCTGGGGCAGGCACCCATTGTGCCAGGGGCTGTGCAGACACAGAGGGAAGGACAAGTCCCTACTCCAGCCATTTTACAACCTAGGTACAGTTTAGACATTAAAGTTACTTATTTCCGTTGCTACACCTGCTTTTGAGGGGTAATGGAGATGTGTGTGCCCTTTTGTTTCACTTTATGTCATGCAGAGACATGTTAGTCTTACACAAATGCAACAGTGCTTATGTTAAATTAAGTAGGAAGTGTCATTTACTTCACAGGATTTTAGTTACAGTCCTCTGAGTATGACTAAAAGCAGTGCAACTACTCAGTGGGCTCTGGATAAAACCCTACTTTTCAAGGTTTCTATGCTGACAGATCAGCCCCAATTCAGCAGTGTTTTTCTCCCCAAAACAGCAGATCCCATCATTCCTAACACCAGGCAGGACACCAGAGCAACCAATCAGATGTCTTTAGTGAGACATCTCTCTCTGGCCAAAGAAATATCCCACAGACTTAGCATAATAAGTTATTGTCTTCTTAAAAGGCAGCACACACACACTGATCACCCTCATTAAGGAAGCAGGACAATTTTCTTCCATAAAACTTCAGTCTTCATCAATGTTGTAACTGGTCCAAAGGGAGAACTGGAGTAGCTTAGTAGCCAGAGGACAAATCCACAGATTCCCCATATGCTGTTGCTCAGCTGGGGAGGAGGGGGGAAAAAGAAAAAGGAGGGGGGAATTTGCAGAGCTGAGCCTCTTTTTTTCTTATTTTCCTTTGGACAGTACTGCTCCCACCATTTGGATCACTGATGGGATGGTCTTCCTCCCAGCAGCCAGACTGAATGCATCGGTTCAGATTGCTTTCCAGGCTCATGGCAAAAGACCATTGCCCTCAAAAATTCACTGCCCCTGCTTAACAGGCTGAAACCTGTATTATAAAGCTTTGGATTTTAACCTGTTTTTTAATTATGTTGTATTTTTAATTAGTTGCCAAGAGGGTAGACAAGTGCTTAACAAGAATTGATGTGATGGGGCCGGCTTTGAAAGTGAGTCGGCTATGTTTGTTTATATTGAATGGCAGTATACTTCCCTACATCTGTGAGAAGTACAGCTCTAAACAGGAGTTTTAACAAGTGACTTCAAAGTTGCCTGGCAGCCTAGATTTCTTTCCCTAATATTTTATTCTACATGCATAAAGCAGACTATAGAGATGCCAGCTGGGGTCAGGGAGGGGATGTGTAGGATTAAAATGAGTGGAGATGCAAAGTTGGAGCTTTTGAAGGGAGGGAAAACCAAGGAAAGATGACCTTAAAACACCAGCAGACTATTCATCAAGCATTAAAGACAGCAAAATGTCTGCTGGAGAATTCCAGGTGACCCCAATGGGTAAATGGTGCTTCCCAGTGGGGGTCCACCAAGACTTTGGGTTACCAAGCACTCCATCAGCAAGCCAGGTCTACAGCCATCAAGCTCAGACTGGGTCTTTCTCCTGGTGTATTCCCAGAGGTTTCTGGTGAGTCTTTGACATAATAAACATCATGATGGAGGGACTGAACCCAAACTTCCCACCACCAGTGGGTAACAGATGCTTTCAGGTAGTTTTTATGGTGACTAAGGAAAACAAATGCACTCTTGAAATGATGGAGACAAGGACCAACTTCTGATCCTTTGGCAGCTAGAAAATTTATGTATGGTGATTATTGAACATGGGATTAAAAAGGGATTCCTTGTTCTATGCTCATGCAGTTTATGTTTTGCCCATCATTGAGATATCATCATACAACTAATTTTGTCATCTGAACAAATGGATGCATGTCAGGATGCCAAGCCTTATTCTAAGTTAAATCTGCAAACCTTCCATTTAGAATAAAGATATGCAGTGTGATGTTATTTTACATTAATATGATACAGGAGCACCTGTATACCCTGAGAGTTAGAGACATTTTGAGCTACTTAAAGAAACCCAGACCCACATATAAAATAAGGCAACAAGCCCATACAGCTTCAGCTGTCACTCTGCTTCCTTATACAACCAAACCAGCCAAAGTGTTTCTGAAAGTCTAAAAAGATCGCCTGTCAAAACTGACCATTCTAATTTGTAATATAAACACATTATATCCTTTTTGTACTAAAACAGAAGTACACATCCATTCACTCAGTTTAACCTTCCAGTTCCTTTTTCAATCTTCCTTTTAATCATTGCATTCCATTTAAATATACATGCACACACACCTGTGTTAGCCTCTGTTGCAGTGGGAGCAAAAAAACCCCACTTTCTACTAAAGTTTCACCATCTCCCTAACAGGAAGGCTTTCTGAGCAACAGTAGTTTTGCAAAAACACCTTGAAATGCCCTAATGGTATAAGTGCAAATCCATTTTATTCAGAGATTCCTCCATCTTCATGTCCTGCCAGGTAAATTCATTGCCATTTATACTTGAATCACTTTTGCTGGTGGCTTTAAAACAAAAACCTCAAACCAGATCCTTTTCAAACCAGAAAAGGGTCGACACATACTTCACTTACCTGAGCTACACAAAAATTGCTGGCATTGCAATACCAGCACCAACCAGTAATTCTGTGTCCTTTCTCTTTACAGTGTTATTCTTGGTGCACAGAGACTGTTGGCCTGGAGGCTAAACTTTGCCCAATAGGGTTTCCATCTCACGTAATGATCTTCTCTTCCCTTTTTCCATTTTTTTGTTCTTTCATTAACAACTCATCACACTCAATATCTGCAGTCCCTCAGGCACAGAAATACTCATGCTTTGGCACAAAGTCTTATACCTGGTTATCCCAGCTAGCATTTTCTGGATCTGAATGCATAAAACTTCTGAGGTTTAATGCTTTGTGGTTGCAATGACAATCCAACATTGAAAACTCCCTATGGGAAACTTATGGTTTTTTACTTTGGTTTTGTTTACTTCTTTATTGAACAGAATTGGTTTGTTAGTTATTCAGATGTATAAGTTACAGTGATCTAAATAATTCTTCAGCTGAATGGCAGAGAGAAACCCTAAGGCCCTGGGCTTTGGTGAGATTAAATCAGTTGTGTATTAACTATGTTAAAACATTTGATCAAAGGGCATTCAGCAGATTCCTCCGAAGACATCCAGCCCTCTTGCTCTTCATTCTCCCGTCTGCTGCACTTTTCTATTGGTGTGCTGGTCATGTCTATCTAAAATAACTTAAAGTTGTTCACTAAGTGTGCCTTACACACTAAGCGTGTAAGGCTTTTGCACAAAGAGAGGCATGGTTTGAAAGTGGTATCTCCAAAGACTGGGTATACAAATTGCTGACAAAGCAACAGAGCTACTTTTCAGCTCCCTTTAAGTTTCAGCATGACCAAAATAAGCCTCCTCTTACAGAATTACTCTTCAGTGGCTTTGCTGGCTTTTTAAATGGCTTTAACCTTCCAGAGGGGAGTCTGGGATGAGCTCTTGGGCAGTTCTTCCCTGTGAGGGTGCTGAGGCACTGGCACAGGGTGCTCAGAGAAGCTGTGGCTGCCTCATCCCTGGCAGTGTTCAAGGCCAGGTTGGACAGGGCTTGGAGCAACCTGCTCTACTGGAAGGTGTTCTAGGGGGTTGGAGCTGGATGAACTTCAAGGTCCCTTCCAACCCAAACAAGTCTGGCATTCTATGATTCAAAATACAAGTCAGAACTTCAGCAAGTGCATTGCCTTTTTACTGTCTCCTTGCACCCACCCTTCTGCTCCTCTCCCAGAAGAGCACATTTTAATCTGCTTTTTGCCAACTTTCCTCAAACTGGACAGCATATTCCACTGAAAAGCAGCAATTCATAGTGCTACATTTCTGCTTTTACATAAACTGCAGTAGAAGAAGTAGTCTGGGCAATGGCTTACCACTCTTTTCCTGCGCCAGTTTAAAGTAAGTTAGACTTCTTGAACAACTTTCAGGTATCAGCTTGTTTGTAGGTTTAATTTTCTTTCCCACAACATACACCCCCAAATACTTCTATTCCAGTTATTCTGATATTAATTATATTACTCTATTTATTACATTATTCTAGTAATATTAATTATAATAATCTATTATATTATTTTAATATTAATTATTTTAGTGGCAAGGTGAATTTTTGCAATTTTGTACTAGGGCCAGGGAAATAGAAAGAGGATTATATATAAATGCATTTATCCAACTATATAAAGGCTCCTCAAACCTATTACATTTATATCTGCATGAAACAAGAGCAGCATCCCTGAAATAGCAGAAAGAGCAAGGAAGAATCAGATGCAGGGCATTAAATATCATCTGCACTGATGCATATGTGAATGTGTACAAATCTACCCAGCTAGAGCTTCTGTGGTATTTGAAAGGACAGTAAACCCTGAAGAGCCTGAATGTTCACAGGGGAGCTTATCAGTTGTTGATGAGGCCCTGTCCAGCCTTACAGACAGCCAGTTTCCTTCTGCACTGGGGCAGTAGTTTGCTGCGGAGCCAGCAGAAAGGTGATAAGCTGCAGAGAAGATTTTTTAGGAGTCTTGCCTATCTTTCACACCAAGTGGCCAGAGCACATTTTCCACAGTTGCCACTTGCAGATAGGTCGGCTGCTCACGGATAAGCTTAAGAAAGAAATAGGAAAATGGGTTCCAGTTTGCTTCCTCTCACAGTCCCACAGGACCCTGAGGTTAGGCCAGACTGTTTTCTCCCTCCCACCCCCCTTTTTTAAATATATAAATCTCTCAGAGCTTATAACTGCACCAGACAAGGTAGCTATGGAGTCGACTCAGAGCAAGAGACAGATTTCAGACTGGCTATCAGCAATTCCCTGTCTGCAACTACCAGGCAGGAAAGGGCTGCAAGTTTGCCAGCTGATAGCAAAAGCCTTGGTTAAACTGAGCTGTAAAACTCTTTCAGCCCTCTCAGAGGAAAGGGGTTGTTGCAAAGTTCACCTCTTGCCCAGTGGTGAGTGACTCTTTTCTGGTTGGGCACCAAGGTCAGGGTGATGCAGAGCAGGATGGCATTGATGCAGGATGGAATGTCCAGCTCTGGGACACAGCAGCCTCAGCCCTCACTCCCCAGGCCGCTTCTCTAGATACTGTGGGAAATATGCAAATATGCAGTGGCTGAGGTTAGCATCCAAGGAAGATAACATTAGGAAACTCCAGGGGAGAGCTTAAGCTGATGTCTGAGGTTGTTGTACCTACATCTTTGAATCTCACTCTGAATGTCTGACTCCCTTACCATTGTTGGAAGCATACCAGAGCATTATCCTGGTCACTGTTTTCCAGGGTTGCAAACTTACACTTGCAAGTTAAAACATTTTACCCTCAGCTGCTGACAGTGACAGGAGTCACCTCAAGTTACTTGCATATATTTATGTTTAACACCGTCCTTGGGATAATGCTATTAGCACATAACAATACACAATCAGTATAAAGCTGATGTTCTGTACCACTGTAATGGTGTTATATCCATTGGGCAGTTTCCTTTTACAGCAAAGAGAAATTCTGCCAACTGCATTGATGTGTCTGCCTCTCTTGGCATCTAAGTGAGCCACCCTTGTTATTGCCTTCCTCTCCCACCCAAGAACCTCCCAACAGAAGAAAGAGATTTGAGAAAAAAGGCTACGTGATGCTTCAAAAGCTTTGCTGAATCTTTGCTGCTCTAAGGCATATATTTGAAATGACAGATTCTTGTGTTCAAGCGCTGCTGTGCCAACCCTTTTGAGTATTGCCAGTGTTTTGGGGTCAATGTGTTAGTGAGGGAATGGCTGAAGGGGAAAAAAGGATTTCAAAATTTTAATTCCCAGTTCAGACTATCTCTGGAATCCTGTGTTTTCAAGTTGCCCACGTGCTGCCCTCTCTTCTGTTTTGTGAAGGCACTGATATCTTCCACTTCTTGCCAGCACATCTCCATTTGCAAAACACTTGTTCCTTGCAATACCTTGATGCTGTCCCTGTGCACCATTTCCCTGTGACACAGAGATAAGAAATTGGCACCAGCTTCTCTACAACAGACCCACAAACCCTTCCCCTAGCACAAAACTATGTTATCTTACAAGCTATTTCTCTCACCAGGGTGATTTTACTTATTTCTATCTTACACCAGATAATGAAATAACACAAAGTATAGGAAAGAGGAAGCTTTTGACTGAATTAATACCACTTTCTACAGTTCCTAATTTGATGGTTGTCTATTAATAGAAAAAGTAATTGTATAAGTTTTTTGGGCAAACTGATTGCCATAGGTGCCCGAGTTAGACTTGAGACTATTAAAGCATCTCAAGCCCACTGAGGTTGATAAGAGTGATTCAGCTCACCCCTTCTACACTGTTCAATTTACTCTTTGAAAGGTAAAGAAGCTGTGCCTGGAGACATGCAACTTATATTTGTCAATGCATCGCATACTATTAGTGAGAGCTTTCACAGTAAAAAGCCTCCAGTGTGGTCCAAAACAATAACAGGGTATTTGTCAGGCAGGAAGAAAATCCACAGAGCTCCATTATACTGAGGGACACCAAAAACTGGAGAACAGACAGTGGAAAAAACACATTACTGCAGCCAGGGAGCAGAGATCTGCCAAATCCAGAGAGTGAAAAACAAAAGGGCTGTAACCTATACTGGATAATATCAGAGACTACAGTAAAAAGGTTAAAAGAAACCATCCCTTTCTACCACATGTTTATTGCCTCCTTTGTTTAGACTTACAAGCCTGAAGGCTCAGTTTTTCCCCTCTTGATCACTAGTTTTGGGAAATTTTTGTCATCATTTTGTGCTAGATGTTGCTTTTCTTCAACGAACTCACATGGACTTCACACAAAATGAGGACGTTGGTCACTCCGGGAGAGGAAATGCCAAACGAGTGTACAAACAGGGAGAGAAAAAACCCACATCCCAAAGGAGACCAATCCAACAACAGAGACATGCCTCCCTCGTAAAATGTGACAATCAATGTAACAAAAAGAAATGGAATTCCTGCCAGCCCTCTGATAGACATTGTGCACACTGGGCCTGGATATTTCCTCCTCTTCCTCTCTGCTTCAGAGGGGGTGTTATTTGAGCCAAACATGAAGCTAAGCCTGTCAATAAAGATTTAGTGGCTTGCTGACAAAGCCTACCAGTTACCAGCAGCACCATCACGGAGAAACTCAGTGAGAGCACAGCATAAGAGTTGCTCAAGAACGCATCACTCAGACTGATGGGGGCTAACCATTATGTGTGTTTGCCTAAACTACCAGCTAATTGAGGTGGAAAATGACTTCTCCAGATGACAGACACTCCTCCTGGTCTTGATTAACTCCCTTTGTATTGTGGTTTACAGAAATATGTCAGCGTTCTCCATCAATCTGCCAGCAAGTCTTTTCTCTAACATATTTCAGCTTGCCACTTGGCCTTTCACTGCAGATAGGTGCTGCCACAGCTGATAGAGCTCCCGTATGACATCAGGGAGAAACCCTACCTCTTTGCATTGGTGCTGACCTTCCTCTTTCACAATGAAAATGAAACAAGTCAGCAACTTCAAAACAAATGGTGTCCTGGTGTAGTTGTGGATTTGGAAGTGAGTATTTCTCAAACCTACCCTAGGACTGAGAATAGTTATAAAAAGCAAGTGCCAGGGATAATGCAGTTGAAGAGCATTGGTGTTGCTTTAAGCATATCTATTGGTATCATTTCCAAGCATGATTGTAATATTGTAATTATAAAATTAGCTTGGTTCCTTTTTTCTCTTGAAATCAATAGGGATGTTTTAACATCTCAGTAGGATGTCATACATTCCACTCAGGAAGAATTGAAGTTGCAAATGCAGGTTGGGAAACACCTGATGGGAAAAAAGGTGGGACTTAGAGCTGACCATGACTATTCAGAATGCAGCAATGCATGCCTCTGTATGCTGTTTGGTACATCTGAGTGCCCTCTGTACCCTGATAGTGCTCCGCTGCAGGACTGCATCAGATCTCAGGTGCAATACTTCATGTAAAAGTAAAGATTTCTCAGCTGTGCAGGCAATATACATTTACAATTACAAAACAGCTTAAGAGAAGCAGAAAGAGCACCAGGGATGGGGAAGAATAGGCTGAAATGCATTCTCTTAAAAACTTCTTTCTGCTTCTAGGCCCTTCCACAAGTTCTCTTTCCCTAGGGAAACTTCTTCTTTCTGGACCACTACATTCCTCTGATACCCCAGCAGCAATCCATATGGGAACTAATGGTCTACTGGAAGAAGAGACATGGACTGGGGAGTACAGAGGTGGGCATAGAGGGAACAAGCAGAGACTGAAAACATGGCTTAAAAGGAAAGGTTGAAAGAATCAAAATACCTGCTATGTATTAAAGGGGCACAGGGAAGGAATATTTAATTTGCTCATTGCCTATCAGAAATGATGCACTATATAAAAACAAAAAAGGAGAATGGTAACTAAGTCCATTCAGATGCAATAACTCAGGTCCCCAATAACCTTGGGACTATAATATATATTGGTTTCAAGCCAGGTTGCAAGACAAATGGCTCTTTGTGGATGTTCTGTATTACTTTTGTGGGAAAGACCTCCTTTCCCTGTGTCTCTATACAGCATCTAATTCAGTAAGGCCCTGTTCCAAAATGGAAATCTACAGGCAACAATGAAGAAGTCCACTTAAAAGCTAGCTAGATTTAAATAGCTGGAATAATTAGCAGGGAATATTCTATTTGCATACTCTGTCATTTGATCATCACGAAGTCTACGTAATATTCAAGATCCAAAAGAAAAGCAGCCTCACAATCCACATCTGTTTCTTTCCAGTACCCTAGAATTTAGGTGCTTGGCATTTGAACTTCATACACAGATAAACACACCAGATCAGTAAGAGATGAAGACCAAAAAAACATCAGTTACTATGCAGAGTACTATAAAGCTAAAATTTTACTATATTTATTTCATTTTTTAAGCTTATCCAAAGAAAAATCTTTCTCGATTCAGAGAAAGATTCAGAGAAATCAGACTCTGTGTGCCTTCTAGGTATGCCATCAAAGGTCCAACTAACTTTCTCCTCCTTTCCCTAAGGGGAGGATGTGCTCTCCATAATAGATACCTGCTGCAGTGCTCCACATGCTAATATTACTGTGAGGGAAGAGCATGCAGAGAAAAGTAGACACGCACAAAAACCAAAGGAAAAGGTTTCCAAGCTGAAAATTTTGTAATACATCTTCCTAGTAGGCAAATTAACAGATCGGTTTCTCTAAAATTCTCAGAGTGTTATTGTTCCTTTGTACCTTAGAGGAATGTTTTTTAAAAGGCAAGCATCCCTCCATGAATCTTTTCCTTGTAGGTGACAAAAGGTGCATAAATGATAGCCTTCAGTAATCTTACAGCCCTATTGATCTGCACCAATGAACAGAGAGAGGGTTTCTCATTTAAGAGAAAGAAACAACCAACTGGAATCCATTGTGGACCAGCCTGGAATGCTGCCTTTTTATTTTTTTTCTATTTTAAAGATAGGATGGGTTAATTTCCCAGTTCTACACAATTTATCTATGCTGAGCTGGAAGAGTGTTGAGTGGGAAAGGGTTTCATTGTCCACTAGGGCCTTATGGCTCTTCAACACCCACCATTTCTGCCTCATGTCAAAGAAAAGCAAATAGGTTTATTAAATAGCTGTCAGGCCGAATGAGGCTGTACAGAGAACAAACAGAAGGGAAATTGGATTAGAGGCAGAGTACATGCCACACTAAACACGGGTGCAGATTTACAGCTTTCTCTGCACAACTGGACAATGGACTTTGAAGATGAGTTTTGGGGAGGGGAGAGCCAATGTCTGGGGATAATGGGAAGATGACCCACGCAGCCCAGGCAGAGCAGCAGTCACCCTCCTCAATAGCTGGAAGCTCAGAAGTAAAGGTACCCCTGGCTCCGAACTCCTGCCTTGTATTTCTCCAGCATGCATGTGTGAATAAAAAGCATTCCCAGTCTGTCCCCTGCCCACTTCCCTCAGGGAAGATGCTTTCATCCTGATCTTCCAAGACATCAGTCCTAAATCACACCATCTACCCCAGCACAGGAAACAAGAAGGAAAAGGAGTCACAGCAGAGCTACAGAGAATTAAGCTTGCCCCAATAAGAGCTTTGGCTCACAGGCAGGCTCGGAGAGGTTGGGTTCTTTTGCAAGTGGCTGATAGTTATTCCCAGAGAGACCCCAGCCAAATTCTCACCATGGAAGAGGAAGTGCCAAAATATTTTCAAGTGTTTTTTAGCTGGAAGAAAAGGGAATGAAAATGCAGAGATACTCACCAAGGGGACTGCAGGGACTGGTAGGGTCAAGAGGATTGTAACAGGACAAGCAATGTAAGGAGCTATGTGTTTTGTGCTGAAAAACTGCAGACTTCAGCTTCTTAACATGTGCAGTAGCTGGAACTGACTACTACCTGGTGTTGCTATAGCAGCCTGAACTTTTTTTATACTCAGTGAGGAAAACATACCACATCACCCAGGCCACAGTAACTGACTCCACTGTGAGAAGGAGCAGGTCTTGAACTGTTTACCCTTGCACCCACCTTCAAAATCTGTGGTTTTGTCTTCTACAGGCAAGCTGGAAAGTGAAGTGCTAGATTCCAGATGTTCCTCCACACTGAGGCCCAAGATCAAGCACTTCTCTGGACCTTTGCCTCAAACCACAGGTTGGGATTTCTTCACACCTCTGCCCCAGCACAGCACTATCATAGAATCATAGAATGGTTTGGGTTGGAAAGGACTTCAAGATCATCCAGTTCCAACCCCCTGCAATTGGCAGGGACACCTCACACTAGACCATGTTGCCCAAAGCTCTGCCCAATCATCTCAAAAGCCTTTCTGGAAAGTAGGCCCCCTTCAATATGCTCATCAACATTACAGCTTAGCTCCCATCTCTCCAACAGTGAAGGTAAATGCACTGCTCAGCTGTGCATTGTCCTGCATGTTTGCATCACCAAAGTGTTTATAACCTACATTTTCTCAAGTTTCAATTGAATGGCACTGGGATTCCTCCTGATTTGCTAGCATCTGCTTGTGGAGTTTTCCAGTCCTCAGGAGAGGAAAAAAAACATGGGAAAGTGGATGCATAAGGTGCATTTTGATAGAAAAACTTGTCATATTTTAATTTCATGTTTGAATTCATCACTTCTTAGCCAAAAGAACACTCCTACCTTTTCTCATCAGAAACATGCAATGAAAGGATGAACGGGTGCAACTCTGCGCTTTCCTACACATTTCTAGTTACTGTTCTCCTACTGCCAATGTATCTTTCCATGTTTCCACTCATTTAGCTTAAATTTGCTTTTGGTCTTTCAGTTGTTTAAGCACATAGTGGCCACTGGATTTTCTTGTGCTTAACTATCACATGCTGTGATATTTCTTACACACAGTGATTTCAAGGATCACTTGTCTTCAGATCAGCATGTGTTTGGAGTTCTTCTTGATTATTTAAATTGCAAGATTTTCACTCTGAAGAGCAGTTGTCAAGACTGACACCAATCATTTAAACACATTATCTGTAACGGTGTAAAGACACATTGACATAGAATAATCTAGGTTGGAAAAGACTTAAGATCATCAAGTCCAACTGTTACCAAAAGGCTGCCAAGTCCAGAACTAAAGCAGGCAAAAAGAAGTGTCTTCACTCCATGCATGATCTTTGTACCATGTTCTCCAAACTAAGCTCATTTAACAAAATGTCAAAGGTTTAACATAGCATAATAAGACATTAGCTGATCCTTTTTTCAGTCACCCACACACAGCATCCAAAAACCTTGTCTCTTCCATACTCCATCAGTCTTGAAGTCTAACAAATGAACCAATGAAGTCATTTGAATAACTACTGTACTGCATCCGCAAGATGACAGTTGAGACCATGAGGATGCATTCAGATATTCTGGTAAATAGAACAAGACAGAGAAAATGGAAGAGTTTGGGTTTATTTGAAGAGGGGAAACTGCAATCAGGATAGCCTGTGTCACACTGCTTCTAAAATCTCTGATATCTCAAGGTCTTAGCCTGAAAACATCAACCCTCCTTTTACTGTTGGTGGCTGGATCAAGACCTGTACTCCAGCTGACCAAAACATGAACTGGCTTAGGTCCCTAGGCAAGCACAACGTGTCATCCAACTAACAAAGTCATTAAAAAGACAACCAGGTCACTTGAGGGATCCTGCCAGTAAAGGCAACAATTTGGGTATGAGTGGGTACCCAAACAAGTCAGCAATATGTTTCCCTTTGCCTGAAAGATGGAAACTGTGGGGTCCAATCCCAGTCAGGCTCGGCAGCCTGCATGGCCATGCCAGAGGAGATGGGGATGAGACACATCATATGCCAGGCCCACAAAGCACTGCTTGTTCAGAGGGGGTACAGCAAGCTGTCATCCCCAGCACATTATCTGCCCTCAAGTGACAGGCGCCTGTCATCAGCAGCCAGGCAGAGAAGTCACAAGTGCTGATCCTCCTGGTCCCAGGGATGGCTTGTCTGAGGCATCAGCCAGCTTTAGATCACTGTGGAAGCTAAGAAACTAGCAGCCTGCGCTTCAGGCACAAATCAGTGCCTCTCTGAGCTCAGTAGGTGTTGTCATAAACCACAAAACTTAGTTTTATGATGGAAAGTGCTTTGTACAGCACTCACAGCAGTGTGCAGCAAGGGCAGTGTGCTACAACAGCAAAAGAACCCCAGCTAAATCCATTCCAAGACAGCTCAGGGATCAAGAGCTAATTTCACTTACAAGAAGTCATGTTTGTTTTGTCTCAGTGCTGTAAAAAGGCAAAGATTTCTTTTCTCCCCACCAGTTTGCCAGGAACTGATGCTGTTGTTACCAGAGGGTGGCTGTAAGTTTTCCCAATGTACTGCAGGAATGGCAAGTGAGAGGCTGGTTTCAAATGCATGTTTTGCAATGATTCAGTTGGTCTGGTTTGGGACGCTGTGCCTGTGCTTAATTTTACTTTCATGTTCCTTGCTGATAGATCTTACTCATTTATTTCACTAACAGAAGGCACCAGTATCTCGCTCATGAATTATCCAAAGTTTCAGCTCTCTCGATAATGAAACATAAATCAGAGGACAAGTTGATTAGTAGCATGCTTATAAGCTATTGCACATATGCAAGCAATGGCAAGAAAGCATTCAAGCCAAATGTTGTAGGCTTTAGCTTGTTTGCTTGAAATAAACCAGCTAGAGCTACACGCACTTGAAGTGTTAATTATCTGTACTACCGCAGTGTACACAGGCAGCAACTATGACATAGGTCAATACAGGCTGCCCATACTATATTTGGGGTTGAAACCAGCACATTTATAACAAGAAAGATTTTGAGGAAGTGATGACTGTTTGTAATACTTTTTCCTCAAAATCAGTAGCAAGACTCATCCACTTTTATGAAGAGCAGATTTAAGCCTACATAAGCTTAATCAGAAAAACAATTAGGTTAATAGTGATCCCTAATGAAAATCCCACATGCTATGCAGACACCAATACTGAATTATCACTACTAAAATTACAAAAATCACAATAAATAAGATAACAATGCAAATACAGCAATAAATCCTATGTCATACATCAATATGAGTGTTAAGTTTGTCATTAAGCAGAAAATGTATTTAATTGAGACCACAGTAGGGCTTTCCTCAGAAGCCACAAAACTTACAGCATTAGTATTACAAAACCAGGCTGTATGTAAGAGCCACAAAGCCTTGCTTTTTCTATATGAACTATTAAAAATCAGCAGATAAATGTACCATTAAGTTGCTTTGTGGCTTGTCCTGATCAGAGATTGTGCCTTGATCAAGTTTCCTGCCCATCTGGACATGTGATAGGCCCGCAGACAAAATGTTGTGCTAGATAAGAAGAGCAGATTTGACTGATTAACATATACTACAGTATAGAAGCAGCTACTGAGGTGTTTGGAAAGTGGTAGAAGCAGCAGATTGAAAAGATTCCAAACCAAGCTATACATAATGTCCAGTTTTGGGTAAAAGTACGGTAAAGAGAAAACAGCCAAACCCCAGAAGCTACTGAAAGCTTAAACCAACCAACCAAAAAAACCCCACAGATTGACATAGTTCAAGTTTCAATGATCTGTGAAATTACTGAAGCAATAAAATGGAAGTAAGTGAAAAGAACAAGTACTGCAAGTTAAAATCTTGGAGAAAATCAAGGCCAGGTCTGCATTAGCAAGAGGTAACACTGCAGTAGGAGTGAATCTGTAGAGCAAAGCAAGTGATGGTGAGAACCCAACTTCTACACTACCTAGGGGGTGTTTGAGCCTGCTGCTGCCTGGCTCTCCCAGACTTGTCACCCATTAGCTGAAGCACACGTCTGCTTTAAGTCCACCCAAAACAAACAGTTTGCAACCTCCAGGGCTGCCCCATAACAAAAACCAAAGCATGCTAAGTGGGGATGTGTGGGAGATGGACTTCAAAAGCACTCCTGCCCTACACCAATATGCTAACATAGGTGCAAGCTAGCTTATCTAAAAGTATATTTGCATTGAAGAAATTTTCTATTCAAGCTTTGTATGATCATGTTTTTCATTCTGCAGTGGAGCTTTCTTTAAGGAGTATAGTGATTGCAATATTCTGCAGTAATCTTCATGTTAGACATCATGACACATGCTTTAACTTTCAGTTAGCCCTGAAGCAGTCAGGCAGTTGGACTAGATGATTGTTGTAGGTTGCTTCCAACTGAATGAATATACTCTGTTCTAAACTTCACAACCGTGCCTAACAAGTAGGAGAGAGCAGATTTTACCATTATGTCTCTCTCATTAAAAATAACACTGAATAACTTGATATCAGTATGTATGGGAGCTGGACATGAGCAAGGCAGAACAAAGTAAGCTGTGGCAACATTGTGCTAACTATAGCAGCATGGATGCACATGTCCAAGATTCATCACTGAAAATGGTTGGAGCATTCTTCCCACTGACATGCACAGGGAAATTTGCTCATCATACTAACCAGACTGCTCATGCTGGTTTTCATGGCATCTTTGAACTACCACAGAAGGAAATAATCTAGGACCGGCAGCAGGAAATATCTGTGATCACCTCCTGGCAAGCAAAATTATTTCACTCTGCACCAGCAGTTCTCCCCCTGCCTTCTTCTAAGGACAGACTGTTCCTTTTGTGTAAGAAACCAAGATGCACTGGGACAAATTTAGCCTTGTAGCTTATGGGTTCATACATGTTTGTAGATATGTTTTGTTCTACATGTTTGTAGACAACCATACAGCCTGCTGTTTCATACCAGCTTGTATGTTTCAGGTAGACACTATCAAAAGCAGCAGCTAGTTTTCTCTGAGCAGCCAGACTGACCACATCAAGAAGTCTAAACCTCTGAAAATGAGACTAGGCAAGTTACACTTAGCTCTCTTACAAGCTCTAGAGAATTTGCTCATCTTGTCCACCAACAAAGCATAATGCTGAAATAAACTTGCCTTAATATCTGTATGGTGGTCACTCAGACACTATTTGCCTGCCACCCTTAGGGGGTGGCCTATGGGTCATGGAAGATGGATAGGTCTTGACACTGGACTGCTCTGAAACTTCTTTCATAACACAATGATGGAGGAAAGTTGGTTAATGCCAAAGGAAGACTTTTCTTTAGCAGGATGGTTCTTTTTTGCATTAGATCTCGCTTCAACTTTGACACATTAAAAAGGTAAACACATTTTAAAACAATCATCCCCTGCTCACTGTTCAAGGACAACTGAACCTCCCAAGTTACTTTAACGTAATGATGTTTGATTTGAAGTTTATCTATTATTTGATAAATCATGGCCTGTCATGCTTCAGGGGTGGTTACAAGAAAAAGAGGTCCTGAGTGGTAGACGATGCCACCTGTCCTTCACCCTCTCACCTTCCGGGCTCTCTGCACCTTGAATTTTGATTTGAGTCCATTCCCAGCTTGGATCAAAAAAAGGCAAAAGGCTTTTTCTCAGACTTGATAGGCAAAGTCCCAGGAAAGCAGTACATTAAACACTAACCTGCAGCTCCAGAAAGAAACAGGGCTGGTGGTTGTTTGCAAAAGCCTGAATTAGAGACTAGAGACTTGAGATAAGATAGGCAATCAGTTCTGACTCTGCCACTGCAGACTTCTGGTCTACTTGCAAGAGAAGACATGTCATCATTTCTCTTGACAGTCCCCAGGATTTCAGGGAGATTGCCTAGCAGTCACAGCAGAAAGGGGGAAATGAAAACAGGACTCTTAAGGAAGAATGAAAGACTTCAGGTCTTAGCTTTATTTTTAACAGGGAGTCTACACCAGCTCTGACTAAGTTTAGATCACATATGTCATCTCTAGATCCTGGGGCAAGGAGACTGCAACATACTAATGTAACACAGATTTTGCTGTGGCAAGAGTCCCTTGCATAGGGGTCACAGTGCCAGGAGAAGCCTGAAGAGAAAGGAAAGTCAGTTTATTTTTTGTACTGTTCAGTAGCTACTTGGGTAAAATCCCTTTTTATTAGAATTTCTCCCTAAACTTCTATGCCTCACATGCAATTACCTTGGCCATCTTACCACTGGAAACACGTTTTCCTAGACACTTTATGTCCAAAAAAAGGTCACATACTACTTCAAATCCATAGCTTCTGTCAGAAGAAAACACTTGCAAAGTAGATGCCAGCTCTATGCTCAAAGTAGTATTCAAACACTGAAGCAGTAGGACTGATGTGGTCAGTCCAAAGGACTGGTTTGCTAGGTGTGCTTTTGAGGCCCACATTAACCTCTCCAACAGGTTGGCAGCACAGCAGAACCCTGGATGGCAAGGGACAAATGCAGCTACACAGCAGCTCCTTTAACCTGGCTGTAAGTTCCCTTGATATTTTTCTACAGCACAAATTCATATGCAAGCACAAATTATTAAAGCAGTAATTGTTCCATTACAGTTTTGCAGGAGGATACAAAAATAACTACATGCCTACATCCAGTTAGTAAAGATGGCATTTAATACCATTGCAGGGGGAAAAAATGCTTTATTTCAGATCTTCTAGCACAGAAGTTTCAGTTGCCCTGTTATTCTTGACTGGTTGAGAGGGCTGCTGTTCTCTAAAACATGCATCTACTGTCAGGGGTACTCAAAGAAACGCAAAACTGCTCATCCATAGAAAGGCTGCTCCACAGACTGGTACCAAAACCAGCAGAAGAAAGTGGTTATGAATCACAAAAGGGTTTAATGGAAATGGGAAAAGACAGAAGAGCTATAGAAGGGGTTTTGCTGTTATGTTGTGCAGCCCCAGTCACAGCACACAAGTCTCTTCCTGGCTGTGTGTCCTCTATTTCTCAGACTGATACCTGGGAAGCTGGAGGAAACTACAGGATCACCAGGAGCACCATTGCTTTCTTCCCTCACTACTTGTGTTACCAGGTGTATAGTTAACTTCTAAACCTCCCTAGTCCAAGTCTGGGATAGATTCATCACCTCCACTTAATGTGAGGACTCTGAGCCATTCATCACCAAACCCACTGCACCCATCCCCAGGCTCATTTAGTGCCTTACTCAGCAAACACAAATTGACTTGGAAATGATTCCCAGGAGGGTTCTCTCTTCCTCTCCTTTCTGCCTGAAATGAAACATCTCCTGTAGCTATGTGCTCTCCTTAATCCTGACACTATTCAGAACAGGAGCACAAAAAGACGATTATTGCAGCAGACCCTCTTCTTTCTTTCCAGAAACACAAAATGAAAAGTTAAAGTCTCTTGTTCTTAGCCACAAGCTTCAGGTCAGTTTACCAGGAGCTGTATCTATACATTTTTATTTTATACAGCCTTTCTTCTTTCTTGCCTCAAAGCAGCCCTCAAGAGAGACCACACAGTATGCAGCGTTTGGAATCTTTTTCTTCTTCTTTTCCCTCTGGAGTTCATTCTAAAGTGCTTCCACAGATATTTTTCTTGCTTTGTGCTGCATTTCCTCTTTAAGCCTTACAAGACTTGCCAGCACAACTTCCCTGGCTGGTATACATACAACCATAGATATTTTTAAATCACAAAAGCAAACCTTCCTACTCCCCCTCCCTCCTTCCCTACATCCCTATCATGCAAACATCTCTCTCCTCCTTCTGATGGAAGTAATTTCATTATTTTAAAAGCATTTATGCAACCAACAGACAACACCATGTGTGTGCACACACAAGCCTCTGCAGGAGTCAATATGATTGTGCCCCCTCCCTACTTTCTGCTTTCTCCATCCTTTATCAATATTAACATTTCACATTTTACCCAAGTCCAGGTCGATATCCACTATATCTATCTTAAGCATGAGTTTCCAATGTACAGTGTTAAACTCAAGCAGATTGCTGCCTTTGATGTAAAAGACACAGAGAATGCTCTTTTAAGGGCTTACACAAGTCTTGATCATGAAAGTTGCTTCCTTCTAACAGAGCAATGATCTCCCAGCCACTGGATAAACTCTGCCCCTGTGTATTGTAGTAGCCCCCTTATTCTGTAGGAAATCAATTGCAGTGGCACTTCTTCCAAGTACCTAGAAAAGGTGCTTATAGACTTTTGGGTTAGTTTTGAGTAAGGAGGAAAGAGGTGTGGCTTTTTAAATCCTCCTCTCCCCATCCTTCAACTAGAGGGCAATTATACTTGCTGTTCCTTAGGTCTGAATTCAGCACCCCTCACATAACATCTGTTCCTATTGAAAGTACTATATTCTTGTCCATAAACTATTTTTTCTGAAATCTAGTTCTACTAATATGCTTCCAACTGAAAAAAGCAGTGACCCATACTATACTTGCCATGAAAACCAGCATAATCAGTTAGAGACAACGCTGACATAAACAAAGTGGGAAAAGCCCTGTCACTGAGCCAGGACAGGCTACCAGGGAGACTGGATTGAGATGGTTATTCCAGATACAGTACTCCCATTTCAGTATTTGGCTGTTTCCATCAATCCATTTTCCCCTTCCATCCCATGAAAAGTTAAGTATCCCCAGGAAGGAGAGGCTCTGAGGATTTTTGGCCCTTTTCACTGACTTCTGTGAAGCAACAAACAATTCCAGCTTTGGAAAGAGAATTTTTTGTACAGCCTTATTTGTGTTTTAACAGGTTAACAGGAAGAGTGTGACCATCAGAATGTGGCGTTGTGGCATTCAGGAATCCCACCTTTGTCCGGTGGGCTATGGGGAGTTAACCCCTAACTCTAACCCCTAATTTTAGAGTTTAAACCCCTAAACTCCTCATACCCCTGCAGAACAGAAAGACCTTGGCAAAAGGTGACAACATTCCAAGAGGACAAACAAATCTGTGTGCTGTATGTCTTAGCATCCAGCAATACTTGGGCTTCTTCAGACTAAGAAATTATAAAGATAGCCTGAAAACATCAAAGATACAAAATTATTTTTGGATGTTAGAGTTTCTTGTCATTTATTTTCTTGTCATTTATTTTTAACAAAGGATAATGCTTAAATATATGGATTCCTCATGCTATTCCTATTCTGTCGTGTGCTTAGAAGCAGGTTGCTGGAAGGGCTCTATAAAACCCCCTAACAACAAATCTCTCTTGCAGCCCTGCACTGCATGAGCTGTGTGATCCCAACACGGCAGCCAAGAGATGTTCCTCCAAGAGCAAGGGCCTTAGGCTAGTTGATAGTTGCAGTAACCTAAAGTGTGAGAGAAGAGCCAGCGACACAGTGGTCATTCAGCACACCCATGCTCCCCTCCCCACCTCATCATGCATTTTAACGTCCATTAGGTGTTACCAAGTCCTGGTACACTCTGCTCTGCTGGCCTCAGTTTCTACTTCAAGCAGCCCTCCCCATTACTGCTGTTAGATTTCTAACCATATCTCCAAGTATTTGGGCTTTCTCTCTTCTTCCAGACAATTCTACATGCATCATGTGTGCTCTGTATTTCCAGACATATACTCTGAGCTACCCTGAAGCACATTTGAGTCTCTCCCAGGCTTCAGAGCACTGGAGATGGCAGGAGCAGCAAGGGGCAGGGCTCTCTGACATTATTCAGCATGACCTTAAATAAGAATATACCATTTTCATGAGAAATTATGGACTTTTTTGGGGGTGGGGATGGTAAGAAAGACAGAAGAGGGTCTCTGTACACCTCTCTCTCCCTATTCTCAGTGAAATAAGGAAAGGTGATGAGCACTTCTTACCCCATCAAGGAAGAAAGTAAAGTAACATCAGAATACTGACGTTACTGCAGCCTTTAACAAGAATTCATCCATTCTCTTCACTTTGACTTGATTTTAACTGACCCAAACAATGATTTCTGTTGTTATAGGAGTGACATTAGTATTCAGATTACTGTAGAAATATTACAGAAAACGCCTATAGATTCTACAGTAACACCTTATTTTTTTCTTAGCCCTTTCAGTCTTAAACAACATCTTTGCTTATACATTTGGTCAACTGTACAAGCAACACTGAAAAGAAAAAATGGATGAGTAAATATTACAGGGAGCATTTGTCAGCACAAGACCAACTGTATTTGGAGAAACATCAACAGAAGATCTGTGATGGGCCTGCAGAGGAACAAACATGTAGTAAATACCAAAGAGCACAAACCTTTACCAGGACTCCCTATAAAGGCAGTATGAATACTGTGCTACTCCATGGGGCAAAAATCAGGGAAATCAGGTTTTGGGGAAAACAATACTGTGCTATTAGCTCATTTTCCAAAGACAGGCTTGGCAAGGGAAGACAAGCTGTGGAATAGATGTCAAGAAGAGTAAGAGTTGGGGAAGCAATGGCAAAACAAACATGAAGAACTGCCTCCAGATGTTCGGGCAGATGATGATCAGAGACATGGAGCAAAACTGCAGCTGCTCAAGATTTATATTGAAAATGAATGCCTCAGCGTTTGCCTGTCCTCCTTTGGGGTGTGCTAGAGCCACCCAGGCCCCAGCAGAACATAATCTGCATGTGGAGGTTAACATGGTTGAATCAATCTGATCATGGATGAAAATTCAGCTGCTATTGATTCCCTGCTTAGGCTGATTGCCCTTCCCGGGTCAGAATGGAGACCTGTCCCATTGTTCAGTGAATACAGTATTCTGTTCACTACATCAATTACCCTGACCCCAGGGGGCCAAAAGCCTCTCTGCTCACCCATTTACAGTGACAGCTGTCATGCTAATGAATCCACATTGACATTATAATTAAAACATTACACAAAGTGAGGCCTCGCTCTCAGCTGTACAGCAAACACACACAAGGCCATTTTGGAAAGGTTGCCTGTTAGATATGAAGTGTAATAAGATGAGGTATCCCTCAAGTTTTGGAAGATGAAAAATGCAGGCAGAAGGTGCAGACTTAGAGAGGGGTTAGGAAACAAGGACAACCTTTGAAGTGACTCTCTTTGAAGTTCCCTCTTTAGAGTAGCTTTTGAGAAGAGTTAGTTTCATGGTGGATGAGCTTCCTGACAAGTCTCTTTTTGGAGTACATCTTAGAGAAGAAACAGCACTGCAGGATGACAAGCAGCTCCACAGCAAGAGCCAGAGGCATAAATATCCCCAAACCCTCCACATTTGCTTCACTTGCACAACACCAGTCCAAAGAAAAATAAACAACCCAAATAGACACCATTTGAGGTATATTTATCTCAACTGGCCAAGAGGATCTGGGATGAGCCAGGTACCAGATTTTCATTATGCTTAACAGAAGCCCTCTGCTCCATAGGTGCTCTGCACCTGCACCCAAGCCATAATCCTCCCAGAGCTCCTTTGCATCCATGCACCCTTTTCATGTTTGGCCATTACTGACCAATAGTTTCACCTTAGAAATTGCTGGGGGGAGGAAGGGGGCAGGGGGTCCGTGTTGTGGTGGTAGTGGATTGGATGGGTAAAGATAGCTTTATACTATGCAAAGAGCTTCTGCTCTTCGCAGACCTTAATGTAGGAGGCTGGAGAAGGTTGAAAAGGAAGAATTTTGATGTTTAAGAAAAACATGCTCTTTTGCTCAATCCTCTGAGTACTAATCTTAGCAAACAACATTCTCAATATATCAGCCTGCTACCTAAAACCTTAACAGTGACTGCAATATTTTCTTCTAAGGAGGTAGGAATTACATGGTGCAAGAGATGAGCAGCGCTCATCTTTACGTAGAGGTACAATCTACAGAAGCGGTGTTACAAGCAGCATGGCAGTAGGCAAGTTGGTAGTTTCAAGTTGCACAGTCTGGCTTCCACAATACAAAAAGGCAATCTGTTCACATTTAGTTTATCAGAAGTCTCTCATTTGAGTCTGAGCACCAGAGGATTTGAAATAAATAAATAACAAAATATTTATTTGCTTTTTTGTTTTTAATCCAGTGCATTCAAGTACAGGAATAAGTTCTGGGATGTTATTGGATGCTGTTATTTGGGAGCAAATCCTCATATATGAATACTGAAAAGCATTCAGCATAAGACTATATCTCAGGCTTTCAACTTTGGTAACTTTAAAGATACAGATGTCCTTCATCAGAAAGGATTACCTGAACTTACTTTGAGACCTTTGTGGTTGTCCTGATGTGATTTCAGATCTATCAGAACAAAGAGGAATCAATGAATTCTGGGACTATTTAGAGACCTCTGCATCTATACTGGAGATATTTATCAGAATACAGCCTTCACATAACCCAGCGACTCCCAGTGGCAGATGACTAAGCTTTGAAGACTTGATTTCTCCATCCTGTTGCATCATTAAAAGCAGGATCATGAAGTCAAGTGTGCACAAGATGGGAGTTGCCAGAACCAAGGCTACCCTACAACTGCTGGATCAGCCCATGGATGGATGTTTCATTCCCTTCAGCTCTGTGCACTTGTACAGAGCCCATTCAATACATAGGGTACATGGCCAGTTATGCAGCAGCCATCAGTAGAACATTACTATATTCTTATAAATTACAGGGAGATATGAGGAAGTGCACATTGGGAATATTGTGTAACATCATGTAGTCTGCCAGGCAGATGATCAGAAGAGCTAAAAGTCTTAGATCACCTATTATCACATGAAGCCACTCCAAAGGAAATATTTAGTACTGGAAGGGGTTATAACCTGACAAAGTTATGGGCAACTGAGAATTGGACCTTGGTCAACAATTTCAGCAATGGGTTGCACTTCTGGGTGCTACATATAGTACTGCTGCTGCATGAAAAGAACAAGATCTTGGAGGTTTATTTTAAATCAGCACAGTTTGCTTGCCTTCCCTAAGGCTACGCAAGTCTAGAGAAGTTGGAGACTACCTATAATGTATGTTGTGTTATTCTGTTTTCCTAAACTGTACTTTGAATGATGGATGGGAGGCTGAAGCAGCTGATAACAATGCTAAATGGTGAGAGACCAAATATGCACCAGTAGCTAAGCTTAAACTGCATAGCTGGGATAGAGCTGGGTTTAGGCTGGGTAACAGATGAAGTGTCCTGAGAGCGCGTCAGCCCTGGAGCCCTGGAAACAGCTTTCTTGTGCAAAACATCCTTCTCCTTGGGGATGGGGCAGAGGGGAGAAAAAGGGACTTAAAATCCATGGGCATTATGGCTTTTAACCAAGGATGCAAATAATGTATCAATAACCATAGTGATGCAAAACATATTAAAGGTACATGCAATCACACCAGCCTACTCCTCAGTGGAAGGGGAAGCTGTACAGGTAGGGATGGCATCTGCTTCCACACTTCGTGCTACTTTGCTGTGCCCAGGACAGGTCCACCAGTACGCTTTAGTAGGAATTTAGATCTTTTTAAAAGGACCTGACATTTTTACAAAGAGATCCTTCTCTTCCATACTCTGCATGCTGCACTTGGATGAAAGAAGGTTCAGGAGTCAAGTTAGGCCCAGCTTTACCCTTCTGAAGTCAGTCTCGCTTTTCAGGGCCTGAATCATGTGTCTCAAAGGCTCTTTTATAAAGACCTGTCTGCTGCAACCATTGCAGCCTGGTGCAGCAGCATTACATCTCAGTGCTAACTCATAATTTCAATGTATACATTTCACTGTCCTCTCTACAGAAGCTGTGGTGTCTGTCCTCTGGTGGGCCAATTTGCTAAAAGCACTCCAAATCTACAAGTATTGACAGACCAGAGCGTTGCTGCTTTCCCCATCAGAACCTCTTTGTGTGCGGGTAAACCCCAAAATTTTTACCCATGTCAGTGTTTACAAGTGCTGTAACACTGACTAAAAAAGAGCTTCCATCTATTTTGGTATATTTAGTAAATTGTGATGATAGGAGACACATCATCAACCAATATAACACAGAGTTTCGCTGTGAGATAGCTGATCCCAGCTGAAGCAAGACAACTTGAACTGAAAGACTAAGTTACATGAAGGAAAGAGTTAATGGGGCTTCAGGATAAGCAAATGAATCCAAACTTGAGTTTGTAGGCTTGCTTTTTGCTTCTTTATATATTAAGAACTAACATTATTCAAACACAGCATTTACCAACTCAGCATGTTTACACAATATCGGTGCTTCTGAACTACAGCCACCCAATGATATTTGGATTTGGGGCATTCAGTCAAGACAGAGACAGAGAAGGGGGCAAAGAAGTCAGTATGCTGAAAACCCCATTTTTCCTCTATTCATCCATGCCAGTCCCAATAACAAGAGCTGCTTTTCAGTGCCCTGTCCCTTTTTCAGGCTGGGTCCCAAAGATCCCCCAGTGAAATCCCCACTGCCTGAAATTTTACAAGATCCCCACAGCTCTTCAATTACCTTCGTTGGCCTGTCAAGACTCCAGCATCTCAAATTCAGTTAGCTGGTGTTTGGACCTCCGCCAAGGGCCAGCCTTTGCTCCTAATGACAGCCAGCTGAGGGGACACTGAGAGGGGCTGAATTCAATTTGCAGGCCCTCTAATCTGATTAGGGGAGCAGGGTTTTTATTTTCTCCAAAGTTTGCAGTAGCCAGGATGAATGATGGCTAAAGGATGAGCTGTCAACATCAACAAAGGCTTGGAGACAAAGGGAAAAAAATGAGGGGGTATAACATATTTTATTTTAAGGAGAGAAATGAGCCTGCTCTGACTGACAGCACAGCGAGCTGTTGAGTGAATTGTTCAGGTGACAATGTTGTGTTTGCAGAGTGTCACTCTGTGTGGGCTGTGAAAGCAGGAATGGATCCAGCTACTAGGCAGATGTCAAGCAAATTCCAAGGACTGCTGTTCTTTTCTAAATAGAATATCGCACTATTCTCCCATCCTTGTGTAAAATATGTACTGCTTCCTCTGTTTTCTACTTCGTGATGCTCTATTACAAGTACTCAGCTGCAAAAAGCCCCTTATTATATAGCCACACACACTGTTCATTTTTCATTCTTGCACATCTGAAGATTTTGTCTTATTGGGCTGACTTGGGCATCACTCAGCTATAGGCAGTTATCTCTTCACATTCAAGTACTCAAGCATACAAGTTTTATTTGCTTTGCTTCATAATACAGTTATAACAAAGTCTATCTCCACTTTCCCCATATAGTTTTCTTGATGTTTGAAAACTTGTGGTCCACTCAGCTAATCTGTAATGATACAATTTTTGCAGCATTGAAACATGAGCCTGGAGGAAGACAGTGGGGCTATGGCCTTCTGCAGGCTCTGCTCTTCCTCTCGCGACAACCAGCATGGCACATTCAACACAGCCATGGGCTCCCTGGCTAATTCTGCAGATTCTTATTTCTACTCAGGGTACTGCTACCACAACTGCTTCACCCAAGAGCAGGAAGACAGACAGGGCTCAGAGATGACCAAGCACGTGCTAGTCATGTCCCAGGAGCTTATATGCCAGCCACAGGAAAAAGGGGGCCCAGCATCCTGCAGGTGAGCAGCACCATAGCCTTGTGAAGGGGCACAAAGCAGTTGCATCATTGCCTTAGCATCCAAAACTGGGAGATTGTCATTAAGTTATCTTAGAAACAGGTTTCAAAGACAGAAACAAGAAAACCCAAGGAGTACTTATGATGGTGAAGACTGTTGATGAAGCCACAAAGAGGAAGAGGGAATTAAAACAAACATGGTTATAATTCTCCTCCTATTCTGTAGGCAATATAGGTGCATAGGCTGCCTTTCTAATGGGAGGCTCCCTTTGCTAGCAGTTTTGACTCACTTGCCACCCTGAAGTATTTGTGGGTACTCACCTCAGGTAAGATTTCCCTCAGCTTTGTAAACTGGTGATGGAGAGCTGGTGCAGGGGTATCTCTCAGCACTTTGCAGAGCTCAGAAGTCTCCTGTGCTTGAGAGTGGAGGCTTAGTATTTGGGAAGCAGCTTCTCGTCTCATCAAGGATGTGCTTTCTGCCTCTGTTTGTATTCAGAGCCTCTGCAAAAGTAAGTTAATGTTCACAAATGCTCAGCTGGAATATATTAGCTTGTCCAAAAAGATCCCTGATGGTCCCTTGCTCTAACCTCCCTCAGTTCTTTCATTCAAATGGATTAGGCTGTCTCAACAGAACATCCCAAGGCTAAAGGGCCAAGCAAAATGTTTCTTGTAATCATTCTTCCTGTAGTCTTTTCTCCGGTCTATCTGGGACCTCCGAGGAGCCAGACAGGAGAGCTGACAGCAGGGACGCTGCCTGTGCTGTGCCCTCCACTTCCCTTGTTAATGCTTTGGCAGAGAAGAATGAGAGCAGCCTGACAAAGGCGCAGAGGGGTGAATAAGTAGGGAGCAGGAAGGAGAGGGAGAGATGAAACTCAAATAAATGAGGAAAGTGCATAAGAAAAGAGATACAAGAAAGATAGGATCAGACATGGACATATAGGCAGGAAGGGCAGCAGCTAGGAGCAGCAATTTTGGAACAGGAGGAGTAAAGAAGCCACACCGGCCTACAAGAGCCTGGAATCAGCACCCCAAATTGCCTTTCCTTCCCTATTGGAGGATGCATGTGAACATCTTGCTGCTCGTAGCAGTCTAATAGCAATAATACAGCTCTGACCTCTTACACGCTACATCGTGAGCTCAGCAAGTGCAAGAACCATTGCACAGACTTACAGATCCCATTTCAGGCAAGAGAATCAGTGCAAGGGCACAGGATCACATTTTGCTATTCTCAATATGCTTTGAATGTGAGGTGGGTAGGGAATTGCAATCTAAATGACATGTTGGTCAAAAGGAAAGGCTGGAAAGCTGAATAATGTTAGAAAGTGGCAGGATTATTCATGCTTACGTTAAATAACTGATGCTCTCTCAATCTGAAAAAGGCATGATGTTTTCAAGGAAGTAATATCCCCTATGTGGAGAATATTACTATATAATGGTAAAATACATAATTCTTTTCATGGCCTGCTGAGATCTTTTGAGTTCAGCCTCACGATAACCTGTGCAGTGAAACTCTCACCTGTGCTTGTTCATTGCTTTGTATTTTTATTGAGAATAAACTGACCAGTAACAAATGCCTCCCCTTTGTATTGGCATCCATCCATTCAAAAAACATTACAAAACTACAGAACACTATAAGCCCATCAGTAATGCTACAAGTTAGATGCCATTATTATAGAATATGGAATAGCCTTTGGAGTCTAATAAAATATGGAATAACCTTTGGAGTCTAATAAGACCCCAAAAAGCCAAGCCAACTCCACCAGATAACAAATGCAGATGGAGAAAGCACTGAATATCCTAAAAAGCTGAATATCCTAAAAAGATGATGAAACTTCAAAAGATACTGCATATTCTTATTAGATCTCATTTGAGGCCATTAATGCAGTTACACCAGGGGAACATTTGAACCATTATTCATAACGTACAGAAGATGGGGAGCAACACACTTAATTGGAACCCTTGTCAAAATGAAAAATTAATTATCCTCCAAAGATTCTCTGTCAAACTGTCTCTTTCTATTTGCTACACAGGGACAATATCAGCAAAATAGCTCTTCAAGTTGCTGCTACCAGCAAGTCTATTATATTATGTACAAGTAACAAATGCAGAAGAGGCCAAGTCAGGAATTAAGCAATGAAGAATACTTTAATCAGAAAAATTCTGCTCCAAACCCAAACCTGTTTCCGGAGAGTGTGGCAAGAGCATCAGGCATTGCAGTTTAAGCATGGCTACCTTCTTCTTGAGAGGCAGGAAGGGACACCAAAGAACTATGGGATGGTCCAACAGCCCCAGCACTCCCCCAGCTAGGGAAAATCTATGCTGAAAGGAAGGACTATGAGGTCATTGTCTGGTTTGGGTTCCTACTGCCTCTGCAAACAGTCCAGAGACCCTCCAAAGGAACAGAAACCAAGGAGGGTGACTTTCAGGTATCAGGAACTACTGAAGGATGGTACAATCATTTAATGGCCATCCCTTTTCTCAACCAGCTGTAACAGCAGCTCAGGTAGGACTCACACCCCTCCAATTCCATGAGCTCGTTTCCACAGGGATAGACAAGGAAAGCTAAACAGAACACTTTGATAGCAGGCACAGATTACTCAAGACAATGGCCAACTGCCCAGACCCAACTAGGAATATTCATCCAGTTTCTAAGGCTTCCTCAAGTAAAGACCAACAGTTTCCAATCACCCAGGTATTCGCTTTCTTCCCTGCCAAGCACTAGCCCAAAGAGAAAGAGCAAAGTCCCAAGTGCCTGCTAAAGGCCCCAGTCTACCAAACCTAGAGCATAGCAGGGAAAGACCCCTGGCTTTTTTCACTTGCGCCACATTATCACAGAAAGGTGGATTAGAAGTTATCTCAGCTCTGCTTTCTTTCAGAGTTCCTTGGCAACACAGCCACCAAGATATAAATATGCACACACAAAAATCTGCAGCAGGCATATGTGCACGCACACACACACAAGCCAATAGGCAAAAGTGTTTCAAGGCACAGGGCAGATATGGCTAGGAAGGCAAAGGAGTTACAGAGATTCTGGGAAAAGCAGAAAAATAAGGGAGACTTTCTTTACTGTCTTCCCAATATTTAGGGTATTTTGAGGGTCAAAAACCAGTCACCTTGGAAAATCAATAACTTCACAGCTGTATCTATCACCAGCAAGCTTCACACCTATTGCAAGGGTCAGCTACAGCTTTCATTGGCCTTTTCAGTAGGCCTTCATTGTATAGAATACCATTTAGATGAAGAAGACCTAATTCTACAGATTTACAGAATTACAAAGGGCCAGCAACAGTTTTAGGCCTACATTGTGTAAAATGTAATTTAAAGGAAGATGACCTAATTCCGACTGAAATAAGGCTGACAAAGGACCAACTTAACCTAGGTACTCAATAGTACACTAATCAAAGGGCTTTAGGCAAGTTCCCATCCCTGAAGGCAGCAGGCAAGTAGCATTTCATGGACTGTTTATTACTTTTATAGACCTCAGGTGGCCATTAGCACCTGCACCAAAGTCAGGGCCATGAAAGATAATGCACTGGTATTACCATTTGTGATCACCATAGTAACAACACAGCAGAATAATAAACACTAGGTACACATAAAATATACCTTCAGTGTTCTGTGCAAGAGGGAGACCGACACACTGCTCTCACTCATTATGCTCATGCCCCAAAATGGCAAATTAACCCACCATACTGAGTCCCTGTGCACAGCAAGTGACAGCCCTCACCTCAATATCTAGCTCCACAAAGTCCTGAAAGCTTTTCTTCACAAAGGCCAAGATAAAAGTCAGTCACCACAAGGTTCTTATAGCCTTGCTTTCTTCCTTGTAAGCAGCAAAGGCCCTCCCTTTCCATTTGGGTGGGAGTTTTGCTACAGATGATGGTTGTTGATGCACTCAGACACCTGGAGCAGATACTGCTCTCCTTGGTCAGATGGGACAGTGATTTGACATGGCATTTTGGTACCTCCTGGCTCACAGCTCTTGTCCTCAGACACAAGGGAATCTCTGGTTCCTAACGAGCAGCACCAGGCTGAGAAAGGGAGCAAGCATGTCAAGAAAGCAGTGCTGGAAATGTCTTTCAGCTTGTACAAGCTTTCCCTTTGTAGTGGGCAAGGGGCTGTTCATGAGCTGCTCCTGTAACTCCTTTCTTTATGTGTGCACAAACTGTTTACGTATTGAATGTTGTGCAATAAGATGAAGAAGTATTTATTCTGAGATGTTTATATTAACCCTTCTGAAGCCAAGAGCACTTGTGTTAAGAGTACTTGGATCACAAGAGCTAACTGTGATCCGGACTCTGGAAACCCTTCTGTGGCTCAGCTATATTATTGCAAGCGGTATGTCTGAAGTCCACGTGGCTCCTGCTATTATTGAGGAAAGCACAAACACAAAACTTTGCAGTGGAACAACACAGTCCTGCAAGTGGAACAAGTTCATCAAGAAACCCAGGTTCCAGGAGGGCAGAGAGAGGGAAAACCTCACTGATTCTGCTTTACTGACAGGGTTTTTTAGAGAGGAAAGAATCAACAGAACCCAATTTATCGTGAAGTGAAAAGAGTCTTGGTCCATCACTTGGAAAAATGGACAAATCCCACTATTTCCCTGCTTTATGATTATGACTTTTCAGTTTCTACAGCTTTAGAAACCTTCATTGCTTACATTCATTCCAAGTTTTGAAGCTAGTACTTGGATCTAGGTATCAATACTGAATGTGAATTTGGTAGAACAGAGGGCTACCCTTTGGGGGGAAAAAAAAAAGCATTAGAGTTTTGTCCTCAGTTCACTTCCTTTTCCTTCCTATGCAGCCATGCCAGGGTCATAAGTATCCACTTCTGGATGTTTTTTAGGCATCTTTCAGACTGTTATCCATTTCTCCTGAGATACCTCATGAACTGCCATTTCCAAATGTTATTACTCTAACATGTCTCTTTCTGGTCCTGCTGGTCCCCCAGGTCTCAGTCAACATCTGGCTGTGTGAGCTGTTCTGCAGTCCCTTATGGTTTGTTTTGTAGGAGCTGATATCCTTCACCATGAAAGAAGATCAGACTCTTCCCTTTACATGAGTCTTCATTAGTGAATTGCTGTAGCACGGTCCTTTTATGTTTAATCTCCTCAATTAGTTCAAATAATGAATTTACTGCCAGGGAGGTTTACAAAAGCAAATCATTTTAAATAAATACTCACTAAGTAAGTAGTCACTAAGTGCACTCGAACCCTGCATGTGCTCATCCCAGCAGGCAAAGAGCTATGCAGGGGAGTGGCTGCAGACGCTGCCACTATTTCTGTGCTAGACAAGGGAAAGGAGGGCTCCAGGCTTTGGGAAATCCCTGCTTTAGTCTCAGCTACCTTTTGGAATCAGGCATTTGTAAAAAGCTATTAACAGTTCATTCCCAGGAGAGCTGCAGGTTAGATGTTATTTGTGTACATTACCTGTCAAATTAAATCTCATCTTCCATAAAGCTCTCACAAAAAGCAGAATACATTTACACGATTGTAATAAAGGCAGAATGTTTCGGGTGAATGAGGTACTACCGTTTCGCCTTAAACTAGCAATTACTGACAAAGTAGTGCATTTTATTTCTGTGTTTTGTACACAGCCCTTGGAGGTAAGGCATGCTCAATGGTATGCTTTCCTTACAAATCTGGCTTAAGCGACAATGAATTCTTTCAGGAAATATCTTTGTTCAGCTAAAGAGCTCATCTTCAAAAAGCTCTGAAATTACTTGGTGTTTTAGAAGATGTTCATTCCACAGTATTGATGGGATGCTTGCCTTTCTGCAGGTATTTGCTCTCATCATTTTCTTTTTACCTAAAAAACCAGATAATTACATAAATTTTTAATATAAGGCTTTAACAAAAAGACTGAAATTTCTGGTTAAAACATCTCCTTTGGGCAGTTAAAGCATTTTCTTTTCAAGGCATCAGAATTAATACCTTGAAAATTCTTTCAAACAAGTAAACAACAGCAGAATAAAATGAAACAAGGAAAAAATATTTTCATACTTCTTTACTCTTAAACTGTTAGGCCTATGCTGGAAAATCATAAGAAGGTATAAGAAAGAACTTTCCAGTCTAAATTGTCCTAATTTTCCTGTGGGTCTAGTTCTGGGTAGGGTTCTTTTAACTCCATATTGTGATTTTGAATATTGAGTGTCTCCGCTATTGTCCCAGTGGGTAGCTTTCAAGGTGCGGTAAGACCTCCCTTATCACTGTAGGAAGTTTGAATGTCTTCACATTTTGTAGACCTGGACCCACTTACAGGTTTTACATGTTCTTTTCAAATAGAATTCACTTTTTTCTAGATTTTTAGAAATGCATTTTAAATACAATATTCTATATTTATATATTTAGAATTCTGGGTTTAGATATAATATTTCAGATATTATATATTTTAGCAATGTATTTTAAATATCATGGTGCAACATAGAGCATTGAGGCCTTAACTCTACAAAACACTCCACAGAGTCTCCCAGTACTTGATGGGACATCTGGGTTCTTCAGAAGAGACACAGCACTTATGTCCTGTGTCTAAAGTCAAGAAAGATGAGCATGGATTCAAAAGCAACCCAAAACCTATCTCAGTAATACCATGAATTTTAAGGGTAGCCCTTAGCATGTGGATTTACTTGATTTTCATTGAAATTCTAGTGCCAAAAACATTAGGAAACCTACTTGCTGTCCCCTAAGCACTTCCCCCAGACTTGGAGGAAAGGTCAAGGTTATTATCCATCATAATCCATCATGAGGAATTTTCAGACATTCAGCAATGATGCTTTAGTCATTTTTTTTGTGCCACCTTAAGCTCTATGATTGTGTATTATTTTCCAGGCAAGGATAGCAGATAAACCCCTTAGTTCAAGTACCTGCTACCTGGGTCAGGAAAGCCACATCCTCCTATAACAAACATACGTATATGCATACATAAGTAAGAGAGAGGGGGCAAGACAATTTCTCAGCAGCTCTCAGAAGAAAGCTCTTTCGTGATGAAATTTTTACTTAAGAAAAGCTCCTAAATCAATTGCTCCCAGGGAAGGGAAGGAGGAGGGAGAATGAGGAAGGCTGCATTCTCCCTGCTCAGCAGTTTCCCACTGCCCTCCTGTCCTCCCTCCCCTCCCCATCAGCAGGTAGGCGGTGCCTAGGGTCAAAACAAAGAGCTGACCCCATGGCAGGCCACCTTGGAGTGCTGGAATGGGCAGTGATGACCTTGGCTGGCGATGCTGAAACACGAAACTCTGGTCCCTTTCCACCACGTTTCCTTCCAGTGGGGTGAGAGCAGGGCTCCCATATCAGTTTAGCATACCAGAGACTTAGAGGGGCTTACCAGGCTGCTCTGTTTAGGGGATAAAAGATGGGAGCTTGGCAGGAATAAACATGTCACTGGGGGAGCCTGCTCCATGGGGCCTGATTTCCCTCTCGCGTTGACTTGCTGCTGGCGCAGCTCCCCAGATGCCGCAGCATTAATCCTGATTTATACTGAGTTTTGGCGGGCACAGGACCAGCCAGAGTAGCATACAGGCATGTTGCTTCCCCTCGCTTGGGCATACACTGGTGCTTAGGAGGAGGGAAAACATGTTTATTGAGGAGTTAAAGTGATTTTCTAGCTTTTTATGGGTGAGGGCACACAGCTTTGCGTGAGTTTGCATCATTCAATGCTGATGGGACTCAGTGGATATGGCAGGGAGCCTAGGGATCCCTGTGCTCAAAGCGATCAGGAACAGGATGGATAAGCTCTGCTCTGCTGCTTCCCCTGAACTTAGGTTACCACAACCAGCTGTGATTTTGAAGCATCCTTGCCTATAAGTGTCTACAGGTCATGCTCTTCAATGCCCTCACTTTCTGCCAGGGAGGAGCATATAGTGGCTGCATCATCCCTGAGATGCATGTTGTCTTCTAAAGCCAGCAGAGGACTGCTCACATACCTTCCTGACGGGAGCATTGGGATAAGGAGGTCATTTATTTGTGGTGGCTCTGAGATGCTCGTAGGAGAGATAACAGAGCATCGAGCTGGCCCTCAGTAATAGGTTTGCTTTCAAATCTCCAACTTTCCATTTACAAATGGAAGGCTGGCACCAGTGTTTCCATGTTGTTTTGCTCAAAGCACTTAGCTTTTTGGTCTTTTCCTAAGAGCAGGAGGGAAAGATTCCCAGCTTCACAAAGAACTTCCTAAAGACATCTGCTTAACAGCACTAGTGTTCCTTCACCACCAGCCCTGGGCAGCCAGGCACACCTAGACAACGATTCATCCCACTGCCTCCATTACACAATGCACAGAGTATCGTCTCCCCCAGATCTTGATGGAAGCCCACCAAAGGCAAATTCCTCCTGGAGGTATTTTTGGAGGGAAGTTATTGCTCACCCCCCCTTCCTCACCTCTTTGTTCTGATCGGTTATGGCAGTTTGAGCTGAGAAACCAAAAGGTCCCTCGCAGATGTTTGGTAACACATCAACGGCCCGGTCCAGCACAATGTAATGCAATTCCCCCCAATCTCCCTCAGACATTACCTAATTGATAATGGGGCCACCCCGCGCCGTAGCAGCTCCCTCCCCAGCCCGTGCGACACAGCAGGGCTCTGTTCCCTTTCGCCATGACATCATGCCGGCGCTCGCCGCCCATGCATCATGCTGCCTGTGAGCTTCCTCTTCCACCCCAGATAAACACGGCCGAGACAAACTCCCTCAGCAACACAAGAAAAGAGCTAAAAAAAGGATTACAAAACCCTACGACTTTCTGCAGCTCCTGCCCCAGACCCTCACTCCTGCCTGGGTTGTGGTGAGAGCTGCTGGATGCGGTTTGGATGTGGAGCCTGTCTGCGATGGCATCCAGCTTTCTACTGTTTGCTGGCAAAATCCAGAGAGGGAAAAGGCTCAGAAGTGCAAAGTTTCTGCTATAACTTCCAGACACAAACACTAAAGTTATCCTTGCTTATATAAGTGTGCACACATTGGTGGAGTTTCCACGGGGTCAAGTATGAAATGAAACCATCAGGCTCAAACTGGGCAAAAACCTGGTGCCATTTGGATGGTGGGGCTATAGCTAAGTTTGCAACAGATTTGGTTTATTTACTCTGTACTGCACCTGGACTGGAAAATGAGGTTGCACATAGAAAAATGTGTTTAAGTAGATGCAGCAAATAAGCCGTTTTCTTATATTTTCATTAGCAGCTTTTGATTTGAGATTGCTTCCTAAGGTAGCCCCCCTTAATATATAATCTATAGTGTCCTTTTGCAGTGAAATGTTCCTCCCACCAAGCTGAATTCAAAGTTATCCTTCACTGTCTAGTCTATAGATCTGTCATGAAAAGATAGCTGTGAATTTCTTATCATCCTTATCTATAGTGGGTCTTAGCAAAGTTTTCACACAAACAGAATTACTGAAATTGCAATTATACACTGACCAAAATTATCATTGGAATAATGAGTAAATACATGGAGTTTAGCAAAGAAGGTCATAAAAAAATGGACCCAAATACCTGGAAAATTTTTATTTTTCCAGATAAGGTATCTTACAAAAGGAATTCTAGTTTTGTAAAAGGTCAGGCTTCAATTCACAACACCATTTTGTTTCAAAATCAAATACACCTTTTCAGTTATAAAAGAATCCTCCCCCTACATCATGTAATATAACTCACAATATGTATATTTGCACACATGCACACACATACGCACATAACCATACAGAGGGAGATGCAAGGAAAGTGGGAGAGAATCCACAAAGAAAATTAGCTCCTTCTCATGTAGGTCAAAGCTAACCCTGAACAACTTTCCCCTACGGTTTCTTAGTTCTGATATCTAACAACAATAAGAAAAATAGAGGTCAACTTTTCCCTTCTAATGCTTACGCACAATATTCTTTTACCTCCTCCCCTGCTGAAAAACCCACAATGAACATCCAAGCTCTGAGGTCTAAATCAGTATCAATGAAACACAGGAAATAGTCAAATTTTGATCCTAAAAGCAAAAAAAGAAGAATAACAGAGGTTCAGTTCTGTTAATGCCAGCTGTGCAATTAATGCCCACACATTAATTACAGGCATTAATTGCCACACACTTAATATGGGGCACTGTGGGGTTTTGTGGGATGTTTAATGAAGTGTTTGCTCAATCACCATAACATTCCTCATCCCACAATTTCTCTGGCTGCAGAGAGTGAAGCAGTTTTGCATCCAGGACTGGGTTGCCATGATGTTTCTCTTACAAGAGAGCTATAACTTGGCGTTGGGCTGCTGCAGGCAAGCTGGCAACATGCAGGCAACCAACAATGTTTTCCTCATTAGTTGATCCTTTCTAGCAAGAAGAAAATATTTAGCTGCAGATGTGGGTGTGAGTTGCTCCAAAGCAGGACCCACTCTGATACAGGAGCCAACACGAAAGGCTACAGAGCCCCAGAACATGAAAGCATCACCAGGAAGAGCACTGCATCTGCTTGCATCTTAAACCCCTTGGTGCTCCTCTCCCGTTGCAGGAACACAGGACAGATGAGCTAGGCACAAACAAGATCTTATTTTCCTTCTCTCTCTTGTACTCGAGGAGAACATGGCCATAACTCCACTGGGAAGGAACAACCCCACAGCTAATCTTCCTCCTCCTCAGGACAGTTTGTTGAAATTAGTGAAAGGATGCAGACATTGTGCAGGCTGCTTGATAAGAGTTATAAGCACTGGTTTGTTATTATTAACGAGAGGGAGCATAACTTGCTGTCTCCAATGATTTTAAAACACAACATTCTCCCTCACAGCTATCTGCCTACCTACTCTATTTACATTAAATAGATGCATGAGGAAGTGTGGGGATGTGCATATGGAAGGAAAATAAATGGCTTTCCAAAGGGAGGGTGTTTTGTATATTGTGTACATTTTTGGGGGATGTGGCAATATAAACCACAAAATAAAAAATGAGAACAACTCAGAAAGCACCACCAGAACTCAAAAAAACCCCGACAAAGAAACAGCAGAGCCTGGGGGCACAAGCAGCTTGTTTTTCTTGAAATACAAACACATAAAATCATAGACTCACAGAACGGTTTCGGTGGGGAGGGACCTTAAAGATCATCTAGCTCCAATGCCTGAAGTGCATGTATTGGTTAACGAAGTCTATCTAGGATTACCCAAGCTTGCGTGTTGAGCATCATATAATGAACGGGATGGGTAATTTCATAGAATCACAGCATAATAGAATGATCTGTGTTGGAAAGGACCTTAAAACTCACCCAGTTCCAACCTCCTGCCATGAGCAGGAACATCTTCCACTAGAGCAAGTTACTCCAAGCCCCTGTGTCCAACCTGGCCTAGAACACTGCCAGGGATGGGACAACCATAGCTCCTCTGGCCACCCTGTGCCAGCCCTCACCACTCTCACAGGGAAGGATTTTTTCCTATTATCTCATCTAAATCTCCCTTCTGTCACTTAATTTCACCTTAATCCTTCTTAGATGCCCCTGATGCTAAAATCAAGCTGGCATTTATTTGATAGTTCAGCTCAAATAATAGCTTAAAGGCAATGCCAACAGCAGAGTATCACCAGTGCTGCTTTAGGAGTGACAAATCAATGTCTGTTCAAGCAGGCTCCCCATTGCATCCCATTGCCTAGGGCATTCCTGATGCTGAGAGTGAGTGTTGAGTATGCAAGCACTGGCATGATCCATTTTCTGCAGCTGTCCTCAGGGTGAGATATTTGACATGGATTGAGGCTGCAGCTGTTCTGAGGCAGACCAGAAGACTGTCTCTGTATTTCACGTCACCCCAAGCACCACAGGATTCCTGACTGAGGCTCCTTGAAGCTGTGGTAACAGAGATAAGGGGCTGTCGTCATCTCTGTCAGCTAGAATAGATGGAAGTGGAAAAATCCTTCAGCTTACGTTGATTGGGCACTTGCTGAATGTGCAGGGAAGGTAGAAAGATGGAGGGCAGCGACTAACAATGGGAGGAGATAAAATTAGGATATCTGATTTCACAGGCTCTTGATGTCTTTTTTATTTCCCATTGGCTTGTCAGCTTTACTACATTTATTTATGCCTCAAAGAGGTAATTCTACTGCTGCCATTTCTTCTTTGGCCAAACAGCACCTAAAAAGGAACTTCGTGCTGTTGTTACAATTACTGTTATAAAGCACCAATTCATCATTAGACTATGGCATGTTTTTGGAGACAGCTTTGTGTATAGATATTTCCAATTTAGTTTTAGGCAAATTCAATACCAATTTAAAGTTCAGCACAGTTCAAGGTACAAAAGTCTATCTGTATCGTAAGAGTAAAAATGACATGAAGTTTTAAGAAGAACGTATCCAAATGGAGTGAAATCCAAGCAGAATCTTGTCTGCCTTCAGGATACAGAGTTTATAGTTAATGGAGTGTAAATCTTTTATGGCTGTTATTCTTTAAGACATATAAAATTACTGAAAATACATCTTATACTGTCCAGCAGATGTGTTGCAAAAACATTGGCAGCACAGTCTTTGTAACCACACTTCTGTGTGGTGTGTGCTGGTAGGGCAGTGTGGGAGCTGGGCTGCTGGCAATGCACACCTCAAGGCAATGAAAACCAGCAACCCACTATTTCCTACCATGTCATGCAGCACATAATTATTTCCTTATTATTATTTGTTTTCTTTCCAAAAGGTAAACATGAAAACATTGCAGTCTGAATTGTATGCTTTTTTTTTTTTTTTTTT
>NDXB01006588.1:0-68409 GCA_002631895.1 Agapornis roseicollis | reverse complement strand
TTTTTTTTTTTTTTAAAAATAATTTTTTTTTATTTTTTTTTTTTTTTTTTTTTTTTTTTTACTTTACATAGAAAAAAATGATGGCTAGCTAATGGATATTAATTCTGCCCTTTCTGAAAAGCAATGCAGGCTATCTAGCACCAAGATGCATGAATCCTGCCACAGTTACTGGGGTTTAATTTAATTTATTTATTATTTGTTCTCTTTTTTTCACTATTTCTTTAATATGTTCTAAAGTATTTCTTTTCCATATGCAGGACAGCTTGGGCCAAGTCTTGTACTCTCTTAGAGAGTCTGACTACAGCCTTCTGTATGTAATAGTGCCATAGCAATATATGCAGGCATGGGCAGGCACATATTTATATGTGTTTGTGTGTATTAGTGCTTGTATATACACACAGTCCCACATGCATCATATATTTTATTTTGCAATATTTAAACAGTTTATTTGCAATAATAGAAAGGAAGAATCACAGAATCCCAGACTGCTTTTGGTTGAAAAGGACCTTAAAGTTCATCCAGTTCCAATCCCCTGCCACGGGCAAGGACACCTTCCACTAGAGCAGGTTGCTCCAATCCCCATCCAACCTGGCCTTGAACACTGTCAGGGATGGGGCAGCCACAGCTTCTCTGGGCACCCTGTGCCAGCGCCTCAGCACCCTCACAAGAAAGAACTTCTGCCTAAGAGCTCATCTCAATCTCCCCGTTGTGTAACATAAGAATGTGGTGTGTTGTTTCCTTTCTCTGCAAAATAAGCTCCAAATGTTGGCTTTTTAAATTTTGTTATAGTGCTGTAGTTACTTGCAAGTGGTGTCAGAACTGTACAATTGGTCATACACCCTCAGCACAGCATGCTTGTTAAACCTGTCACTTTTGTATGCCATGCAGTCATGTGTTTGTAATCAGAGATCCATGAAACTGGCAAGAAAATCACTCTTTTTCCAGCTGTTCTGTCTGTTTACCAGCATCACATTTGGATAGCGAACTGTAAATAATGAGTTGATGAAGCTTCCATAGCTAGCAAAGTTCCAACTTCAAAAGCTTTTCTGCTTCTGAAGTTAATGGTTGACTTCCCTCTGGGTTCACTTTTAATGCTTTACTGTATGCCATTCTAGACCATTAGTAACTACTGGTGTTTGTGGCTATCATGCAAGGACTCGAAAACATGATAGTTCCTCGTTGTCCAGAGTTGCAGATCACAAGTGTGCTTGTAGTAAAAGGCTGAATGGGTGTTTCACATCAAAGTTTTTTATGTTACAAAAGCATTATCAGAAAGAGGCTGTCATGCCCTAACAATCATCAACATTCAAAGACAGTTGTTTTCACGACTCAATGGACAGATGTGACTCAAATCAATTTCCCTTGCACAGGCAGCCGACTGACATGCCCCAGGGCACCTGGGATGCTGGCACAAGTCTGGAATAGGCAATATAAAAGTATGGGAGACCCAAGCAAGTGACCAGCAGCTGAAACCCAGGTGTGGCACCATAGGGACATATCAAACAGCACATAGACATCAATGGGTGAACAACTGGATCAAGACTGGCCATCCCACAGCTGCCTGTAACCAGGCAATGTGTACAAGGAACTTATCCCCTTCAAGTTCACCAAGTTGTTTTAAAGGAAGCACCTCTTGGTATGTATCCCGTTACTTGAGCACATTTGAGTGTTTTCAATCCAAATCACCAAATTATAGGTTGATGTATGCAGCGATTTTCTTTCAGTAGTTTCTGCAATTGCTTTCCATGCTGTATGAAATAGTTATATAGTGAATGAGACAGGTGCCAAACAAATGCCTCTCCAAAACTACTCCACATGTAGCTGATTGCCAGTTCCCCAGAAAACAGTGGAACAGAATCCAGGGATCTAACTAGAGAAAACTTTCCCCAAGTACGTCCTAGAACTGCAGCTGGGGCAACTGCTCTGTGTACCTTCACCCCTTCAGGTTACAATGACTGAATAGCAGGTCCTGAGATAAAAATTGCCGTTGCCATGAGATTTCATTTACTTCTGACCAATAAAAGAAAAGAAAAAAGAAAACAAAGACTCATGACTTCTGAAATAAGTAACTGACATTTAAGCATTTTAACAGACCAAACAATATATAAATTCATCTTCATGAAATTTTAAATTCTCAGTTTTTTGCTTAATAGCTAAAAAGCCATAATCCAAAAGAAAATAAAACAAAAAAACTCTCACAGAACACTTTTAAATTTAGATGAAATTAAATTAACTTTTGATTAAACTAAATGGATATGTCTTTTCAAAATGTAAACTAAACAAAGGAAGCAGAAATCTGGCCGCAATTACAGACAGGCTAGTGGTGATGAACGTGGCTTCCAAACATGTTTGGAAATCAGATATCTACAAAGTTTAGTATTCAAATCTGTGCCAGAGCAGCAAGCCCTGACCTTGATAAGACTCACTTAGGATCCTATCTGTTCAAGGCAGTCTTTTAAATGCAAAGGTGAGAAAGAACAGAAGCAGAAAGTGAAAGAAACAACCCTACATACTTTGTTGAGTAGGTCACCTTCCAAGAGCTGGCAGCTCCTGTCCAAAAAAGTTGTGCAAAAAGATGTAAGTAGGAGGTGTGTCTCCCAGAGAACACATTTGCACATTACAAATGTCCATGAGCATGTCTATTTTACATACAACAGACCTGTACTTCAAGATACTCTGGCAGTCTAAAGCAGACGTCCCAGTGAAACTACATGTATCCAAACAATATTTCTGCCACATCACTGCCCAACTCCATTCATACAACAACCATGGCTAAATTTACATAGCAGTTATTGCTACATAAGCATGTCTTGTATTCTGCACGTAGTCCTCTGACTCTTAAACACTGATGCATTAAGGCAGTTTTCCTGTCTAATTCCTTTGCATGTGACAAGACAAAAATAAAACCACAGGCCTCTTGTAAACTTTAATCACCATATTAACACCTATGAGAAAAGCTTTGGGTGATCCCAATCTTGTTTAAGAGGGTTCAGCTGTAGATACTTACAGGATGTTCTGCCCCTGCTGATTGCTCATTATCCAAAATTAGCTCTCAGAGCAGTCTTTGCCATAGTATCTGGCAAAGTGGAAGCTGGACCTGTTTTCAAGAGCTTTTGACATTCTCAGGACCTCCGCTCTTCCAGGAATGCATGCCTTAAAGGAGCGGGACGTTACACAACCCTCTGCAGGGAAGAAGTCAAGAGCATTGTTACTCAGTGAGGAAATAAACCCCTGGAAATTATGATTTTGTTGGTTTCCTGACATACTCACAGGTTTATTGGGGTTTTGGCTCCAGCTTAATAGTTTTCAGGGTTCAGGCTCTGTGGTAGGTCTAATAGGTCTTGGACACAACATGTCCAATATTAGAAGCTTTTGGAAGCAAAATTCCTGTTGATCTTGGTGATGGTCTCCCAACATTCAGAGAAAAAAGGAATCACTTGTTCTTTACACAAAAGATCCTGATGTGAAAACCTGCACCCCTGCTGAAAACCTTAGATTATTAAACCACCCTCAAAATGTGAATACACATGCCTACAGAAACAGCAGCTCTTCCATCAGAGTACAGCAAAACCCATATGATTTTATATGCTTAAAATCTCTCCAGTGCATCTTGTACAAATCATTTAGATAGTAATTCAAATTCCTATTAAGGATAGGCTTACAGAGTCTAAACTCTGAAAGCCTGTGAAAACAAATTACATTTTGAGTATTTCTTCCAACTTTTCTTCAAATGGAGGATACAGTAGCTGTTGCTTTAACTTGAGTAGGATGATGTGCTGATGTATTTTATTTATTGGCTGTAACAATTTTCAGTTATATCTGTGGTAGTTTTGAGCTGAAAAATGATGAAGAGGTTTCTTTTTTTTTTCTTAAAGAATAAAGTTTGTGGATTTTTTGGGTTTTGTTTGTTTTTTTTTTTTCCCAAACCCTAAGATATTTCACAGATTTGTTCATCAGAAGAGGTGCTAACTTTATGCCAAATGTTGTTTTGATACTGTCAAAACATTTAAGCTTTGTGTGCTTTTCATTTGCTGCTGTATTACAGTAACATGTTTGCTTTATGTATGCTAGATACCCATTGCATAGTACATTTAACAAAGTATAACCTGAACCAAAACCAAAGAGAACAGCAAAGCTAAAATCAACACTTCTCACCTTTTCAAGATGAAGATCTGGTTTTCCAAGGGAGAAATTCCAGTTCTTTTGATGCTTCTTTTCCTTTTCGTGATTCCTCATGAAAGTTCCCCTTAGAAAGCTGTGCTTTCGCTGGCTTTGTGATAGGAGTGGAAATGTGCTCCCTCTGAGCACTTAAAAAAAAAATCACATCCTCTCATTTCATATTTTGAATTTTTCCTGTTTCTTTTCACTTCATATCATTAATACATTATTTTTTAAAAAAATTGTGGTAATAGTTGCTTAGTATTGCTGGATTTTTCCATAGGAAAACTCCTTTTAATGTGGCCATTATGTAAATAAATATGTCTAAAGTATACTCTGCTACAAAATGAAGCTTTAAAACATGTGTTTCTTATAACTTATAAAAATTAATGAAACACTCCTTCCTATACAGTGGGTCTAGCTTAACTTTGAAAAAGTACGTGGAAACACTAAACTAAAATACATGAGATTGCTGTTAATGTAAAATATCCATCTGAAATGCTTTGGTATTTAAATTTAGCTCATTCAGCCTCTGGCGTATGAATCTGGAAGTAAGCCAGTTTCTCTTTATAAATAATAAAGTACTATGCAAATCCAGAGTGGATAGTCTTGGAGCAAAGCTGTGCTTTTCTTGTATCAGCTGTCTTTGGGTGTGAGGGAAAAAAGGCTTCTTAAAGATTCAAATTGTGGTGTAGAAATGACAACAACAAGAGTTTTGCTTTTCCAGTTGATTCTGACTGGCATTTCCCAAATCCTGGCACTTTACTCCTGTGGAAGCTGCAGTCTCAACTGTAATAGCTGTAATTAAGAAAAGCCATTCTGGACTGGTGCTGGTCCCAGCCTGTGGTCACAATATGGCTGGATAGCAGCAAGGAACACAAGGCAGAGCCATGTATGCTTCTGGGCTCCACATACCCATCATCCATGAGCTACATATGCAAAGGACTGTTCCTCCAAAACATGCCCAGTGGTACCAAGAGGTGCCTGTTTTAGGATCAACCTGGGCCTGATGCACCCAGGCAGAGCCATGATGGGGAATGGGAGTCCAGCCTGGGAAGGAGGCACTGATCCTGGTCACACTGGGTCTGTCCCCATTAACACATTGGGAAAAAAATGATGCTCATCATGGGTTGTCCCCAAAGGTATGAAAGGCCTTAAGAAGTGCCAGTGCCATCACACATTTTAGGTTGGACCTGAGGCCCTGCAATGACTCTGCACAGGACCTGCTTCTATGACAAGATGAAAATACTAAAAGAGGGGAGATTCAGGCTGGACATGAGGAAGGAATTCTTTACAATGAGGGTGGTAAAACACTGGCACATGTTGCCCAGAGAGGCGGTGGATGCACCATCCCTGGAGAAATTCAAAGTCAGGCTGGATATGGTTCATGCAACCTGATCTAGTTGAAGATGTCCCTGCTCGTTGCAGGGGGTTTGCACTAGATGACTTTTGAAAGTTCCTTCCAACCCAAACCATTCTATGATTCTACTATAGAACCTCACATGGTGGAGGAGCCACAGTCACTTGTTCTGGGCGAAAACACAGAGAGAAAGGTGGAAGAGAGATGCATGGCTCTCTAGTGGTAGCACCAGACAGCAGAAAACGCACTCACTATTTATATACAAGCAAGGTTCCCCAGTGACTGTCTTTGTGACAACTTGTCACAAAGTATATAGGGAACATAGGACATTTAAACAAGGAAATGTTCAGGACATGGCACAGGAAAGAGGAGCCCATAGAAGACAGATCTCTGTTTTATAATTCACCAATGAGGCAGGAAGCGATGCAGCCTGATCAAAGGGCAGTTTGAACCACATACAGCTTCCACTTATGTAGCCTGCAGCCGGCCATCCCTTTCCAGGATCAGATCAATACTTGGCACAGGCCACTACCGTTTGCTTTCAACTCAAATCATTAAGAAAGACCAAAGTTTTTCAGGTCATGTGGACAATTCCTCCTCAAGGGGAAACCGAAAAACTGGAGTATTTGCAAACTGAGGGATATAAAAATGCTATAATGTTATAGCTGTTTTACAAGAAGAAACTTTTCCAAACGCTACACATCCTTATTAGGAACGGCCCTAATCCACTTAGAACCAATACTCTACATCAATGTTCAGCCAAATTTATTCTTGACCAGCCTGTTATTTCCTAGGACACTTCTCAAATCAATCAAGCCCTCTCATCATGGAAATATTCCATAGCAAAAATTGTCATACCTTGTAAAAAGGGAAATCCATTTCACTGCTGGATATATCACGTCGATAAAAAAAATCACTTATCACTGGACAAGAAGATAGATTTTTTTCAAAGTGGCTGGGATCTTAAGGGGATGAGAAGCAGAGGTTAATGTTATAAGATTAGGACCACTGTTTGCAGCTTACCTTTCGAATGATGTATTATGTTAGCCGATGAAGCAAATCTACTGTGGCTTTCATCGGTTTCTCTTTTAGCAAGGATGAAACTGCCTTTTCTTAAAGAAAACACATTGACATGAAAAACACACAACAATGAAAAAAGTAGAACTTGCACAATTTTTTCCCGTACTATCTTTGTTGGCATTCCCAGTTTTTCCTCCAAAGGGCCAGCAATGGCCAAGGAGGAATAATGTTCCTGCGGACAGGACAGTTTCCCACCACCTTTGCATCAGACACAAGGGCATAGGAATGCCTGTGTTCTGGAAGCTTGTTTCTTACAAGGGTTAGTGGAGATAGGTCTTCTCTTACAGCAGCATGGCCACTCAGAAGGAGATGGGAAGGCTGGAGGAGCCTGGCTGGTACAGGAACACTGAAACCCAGGCTCAGCTCTAGGACAACTGAAGTGAATAAACCCAGAGTTACTTGTTTCAAGACAGACCTGAAGTAGCTGAGGGCATCAGACATGTGTTACACAGGCACAGGTGCTGCACAGGCTAGGTACAGGCTGACCTGACAACAGCAGTCACTGCAATATTCCCTGCCTTAACCCTGCAGTGCTGGTGAAGCAAACATGTTTCAGGATAAATAACCTGCTGGTTTGATTTAGCTTCTCTCTCAGCAAAACAAGGCAGATTTTCCTGTGGGAGGCTTGAAGTTGCTGTTGAAGTGCACAGAGCATTTGGCTGGGATTTGTCTGGCCTTTCCCAATTCCTTTCATGTCGAGGCTGAGCAGAAAAGGCTGCAAATATTCAGTTACCTCTACTGATGGGGACTTGCTAACACTGTGCGGCCAATTTGCAGATTGGTACAGGGACAGATCTCCCTTACAGGAGGAGTATGAGTCCCACAACAAACTGATCACCTAGCACCTCTTTAACCTAGGCTCAGGGGAGCCCGTTTTAACCTGAATGCACCCTTGTCCCTGCTTGCATCTCCCAGCAGATCCCATGTGTGCAAATCTCAGGGGTTGCAGTGTTAAACCCATCACAGCAAGAGCATCTGGTCTGTTCAGTGCCTCCATCAAAGGCAGTCCTGCATCAGACAGGCTCTGATCTGGCCCCAACTGCCCGGCCCATGCACAGGAGGGGCCAGAGATGCCAGAAAAATACGGATAGCTGGGAAAATCAATGCAGAAACTGAGCAGCTCTAATAGAAAAAAGGCTTTGTGCATTTGAATAAGCACAAATGAGGCTGGACCCAGTGTTAAGCAATGCCAGCTTTGTACTGGTTTGGGGGGGCTGTCTTGTTGGGAGTCTCACTGAAAGGAGCATCTATGAGTGCTTTAGGAATGGGAAGACTGCAGTGATATTCAGAGCCTGATCTGTAGCATGGGGTGCTTTAAGGCAGAAGATGCTCTACACCAGAAAAACCCTTTCTTGTTTAGCCCTAACACCCTCGTGTGAGTGTCTCAGGACTCACGTGTGGCTGCTCCAGCATGGACAGAGGCTGCCTGGAAGAGCTGGACATTTGTGCTGCCCTCTGCACCTCCCATTATCTCACCTTTTTGATGGAGGAGGAAAGCTGGCCAGTAAAATCCACACAGGCTTTGCGTGGTGAGGCTAAACTGGCTTTTCAACAAGCTGGCAAAGGATGTCTAAAGCCCCTTTCCAGTGTGAGTGGGCATCTCTCCATAAAAAAGAGTGGCGGGGTAATGCTGTGAGTCCTGACTGGCAGAGGACAAGGGAAGCACTTGCAGATCTCAGTGGTTTACATCTCTTGACATGAAGTTAAGGATAAACAGTGAACGCAAAGCTCTATTAAAAATGTCATGCCAACCCCATATAAAGAATTGGACATCATAAAGCAATTTGTTCTCATTAATTCCCCTATAAAATGTTGATGAAGCCTATCTGTTCATTCAATATACTGAAATTCACAGATCTGGCCTTGAACACTGTCAGGGATGGAGCATTCACAACCTCCCTGGGCAACCCATTCCAGTGCCTCACCACCCTCACAGGAAATTTTCCTTAGNTGAAGCCTATCTGTTCATTCAATATACTGAAATTCACAGATCTGGCCTTGAACACTGTCAGGGATGGAGCATTCACAACCTCCCTGGGCAACCCATTCCAGTGCCTCACCACCCTCACAGGAAAGAATTTTTTCCTTAGATCCAATCTAAACCTCTCCTGTTTAAGTTTGAACCCGTTACCCCTTGTCCTGTCACTACAGTCCCTAATGAAAGAGCCCCTCCCCAGCATCCCTATAGGCCCCCTTCAGATACTGGAAGGCTGCTGTGAGGTCTCCACGCAGCCTTCTCTTCCCCAGGCTGAACAGCCCCAACTCTCTCAGCCTGTCTTTTTATGGGAGGTGCTCCAGTCCCCTGATCAACTTCGTGGCCTCCTCTGGACTTGTTCCAACAGTTCCATGTCCTTTTTATGTTGAGGACACCAGAACTGCACACAATACTCATAGCTGTATCAAAACTTCTTTACTGGCCCTTTTTAAACCTGGTGTAGTCCCATAACTGGAGACTTAATTCAAGTGAAGCCTGTGACAAAACAGAGTATTATGGCGAAGCTCTTTTAAGAGGGAGATGGTTTAAATCCGGCTCCTCCATGGCTAAGTGGAAAAGCAGAAAATTCTGCAGGTCATCCTCTCACAGTTCTTTGTTCTCCCTAGCACTTTTCATTTCCATTCGACCATTAGGATAAAGAGGCAGTTTGTGAAAACAACAAAACACGCACACACGTATGCAAAGTCAACAAGGAAAATAGTTTCAAAAAACAGACTTTTTCTCCCATATAAGATACAGAGTCCAATTTTAACACCCTTTTTTTTCCAGCAAAACTCTGGAGCTGAATGGAGGGCAGGCTTGGTCCCCCAATCATGGCACAGCAATCCACCCTACTTTTACTACCTGCTGGATCTCTCCCCATTCACTTCAGGACCTGAGTTCTTTGGTGGTCTTCTGTTTTGACATCTGCTTACCCTTATCTCTAATCAGTTCTGCTGATAGACATTCCCCTGAGTGTGGAGACACTGCCTAATAGATTTGGGTTTTTTTAAACCAACTACTACTTAGTAGCCAGGAAATTATCTTTGTGGCCTGCAAGAGTGAGAGACACCGTTCCTAACATTCCCATGCACACAGCTAAGTCTCACTCAGCTTTATCTGATTTACTCTATTCTGCTCTTTATACTCCCATAACATAATGGCTTAATGACCATGATATATTTTTGTTCAACCTCCAATTAGGCAACACGTACAATATCCCAAGGCACCAAACAACCAGGGAATGCACCATAAGTAACTGTTAAATAATGTGGTCATTTAGCTACAGCTTGTATCAAGAGTTACACCGTCTGCTGAACTTGGAACATGTGGCTTAAAGTGAGGAGGAGCCGTTGTAATGATTTGTTATGTGATGTAAAATCCTTCAGGAAAAAAAGAAAAGTATCACACATCAAAGTGCGAGGTTTTACAGAAAGAGAAATGAGTAAAATTACATGTTCTGCCCTCAGCTGGTACAAATGCCTGCTTGAATGTGCAGCAGCCCACGTTTTGCTATGATGGTTGTGCAAAAGATGGTGGCTCTACAGCAGACATAAATGCCATAGCACTCCATAACAAGGCATGAGCTCTTGTTGTTTGGCAATGGTACATTGAATTTCCAGCTAGACAGATGTCCTGGTTTCAGCTATTGTGCATAATGGACAAAAAATAAAATAAGAAGTAGTGCCAGTGCCTTCCAAAACCTTAGAAACCATAACATAAAGCAGAGTACTCAAAAGTATACTGTGAAGAAGTCATTATGCATTGGCAGGATGCTTGAGAAAATCCCTGACAGAATTCCTGTTGAATTTAATAAAGCAAAAAGAACAACACAGATATATGGGAGTCCTCGGTGATTTCAATTTGAACTTTCAATGGGAATGGGATGGTAAGGAATGCCTGCATCTGGGCTTTTAAATGGTAGTCTTTCTTTGAAAAAAAAATCAGCTTTTTTCTGGGTCTATCAAAAATAATTTTTATTGAATTTCCTTCTGCTGGTTTGTTTTTATTCCATTTCAGTGCAAACAAAGAGCACACACTTGCAAAAACATGTCTGAGTCCAGACGGTCAGTGCAGGAAATTCCTGCAGTTCTGGTGAAAACTGGGACTGGAGGGAGGAGGGGGGCACATGTGTGCCTCTGCTGAAAGATAAGCTATAGCATGAATCTAAGAGACACCTTGGATTTGGGGTTGGATCTGCCCTACCATCCATGAGCACACAGATGGGTCAAAGACTTCAGGTGTGGTGATGTGGACTTTTATGCATGAACACAAAAGCACTGTGATGGGAAGGGGAAAACCCTAGCAAACATTCTCAAGGAGTAACCTGGAGCTGGGGGTTCAAGGCAGCAGTAGTGCAGGAATCTATAGGAAATATGGAATGCCTAATTCCAGTGCTGCAGGATAACTTGTTCTCACTTGTTTCTCAAGCACTGTGAAAGCTCAAGGCTGTTTATAAATTCATAGATCTATATTCACAACTGAAATGAAGGACAATGCAGGCTCATACAGCATCCCCAGCATCACTCAGACTGCTCCTTTTCCCAGAACGAGTAATGACTCTATTCCTTGTTAATTACAGCCTATAAGCTCATGTGATTAAAGAAAGTAAATACAGCAAAGCCAGGAACTCAAAGTCTGTGCTAGACATTTGTGTTTTGATGGCTCCTCATCTCTGGGACTTATCTTCAGTCTTACCCGAGCGGCTGGCAAGCACCGTCTCCAAAGTGCTGATGTCTCTGTGCAGTGTGGATAGGGGAATTATATCAGATCTACTCCCTGGGAAAAGTTTCTGCAGAGCCCTGAACTGTGCAGCCAGTTTGCTTGTCACTCCTTGCAAAGCAGTGATCTCATCCTTGCTGTCTCCAAATGTTCTATCTCCAGTGTAGGAGAGGGAGGAAGCAAGGGACAAGGGGAGAGGGAAGCTACAACAAGAAAGATCCCATTGTTAGAGTGCTCTTATTTGTGTGAGCACTTGCCAAGACAACAAGCTTAGGTCTGATGACATGAACTCAAGGGTCAGTAGGGAGCTGTGCAAAAATGCCTGAACTCCTTGTGCTCATGATCCTTAGGAAAGGAAAAGCAACTTCCAGATGTGAGCAAGCCTTCTTTCAGCCATCCAGACCCCTAAACCTACCGGATTATATAGCCTGAAGACACTTGCAGCAATTTGCATGCTGAGCAATTGCAATATTTGCCTTGGAGGGAGAAATGCATCAAAACCCTAGACCCAGCCACCAAAGCACTTCAGGTGTGTTGATGTTGAATCGAAGTTGAAATAAATTGCACGAATATGGTCATGAAAGACAGAAAAAAATCTAGGATACACCCTTAAGCAAAGGTTTGAAGTGAACTGCAAAAGCCTAGGGCTTTTGTACATCTTACATGAACTGGATGCAGAGATCCAGCTGCTTTCTCCGTCTAAAAGCAAAGATAAGACTGAAAATATTCAAGTACTAACATCTGTTACCAGAAAGTCACATAAAAACGTCAGGTAAAAGCCCAGTCCTGGCACTAAGTAATTCACTTCTGTGTTGTCATCATTTAGGAAGGGTTTTATTCTGAATTCAGGTCAGTTGACACCTATTGAGGATGTGCTCACATCCATCAGGGTCTCAGGAAAAGCAGTCACAGGTATCAGGGGAACTTCAAGCTGATGAGGCTGATAGAATGCACTGACATAGCAGGTACAGTGCCTGCAAAACCCAGCATCAGGGGTTGAACTCAGGAGGGAAAAAGCCAGCTCTTATTCCAGCTAATGCTTGCTTTAAGCAGGGCTCAGGGACATCTGCCTTGGTGTGACTGCAATTGAGACTGCAATGGAGAAACCAGGCCCCCACTCAGAAAAGCCTCTTGAAACCTCAACCTAACCTCAGGAATAGAATTCAGCTCATGTTTAGCATGAGTAGTACAGCTTCATAGCTTACAGCTGGGGCCAAGCCTCAGCTTTTGGCTGAGAAAGAGAAGGGAAAAAGAAAAATTAAAAGCACAATGGAAAAAGGAAAACAAAAAAGGAAAAGGGAAAAAAAGAGAGCTAGAGAAAGAAAGAGAAAGAGGGAAGGAGAAGGAAAAAGAAAGTGAGAGAAATAGAATGAGAGAGGAAAAAAAAGGGAGAAAAGTGAAAAGAAAAAAGAAAAGAAAAAGGAAAAAATTCTTTTTTCATAATTTAGTAAAGGGAAAAGCGTTGGGTTGTTTGTTTACTGCTAGGTTGTTGGGGCTTCTCTTTGTGGTGAAGCATTTTTCCACCAGCACTCTTGCAGCAGATGCCCCTGCCTCTGCAGTGGGTGAGCAGGTCCAGGTTCAAGCCACCTCCTTTCCGCTCAGCCCACCACCAGCACCTCCCTTCCTCAGCTCCCTCCTTTCCTAAGGTGTGATTGAATGAGTGCCTGTGAAGGCTGTAAGCACTTGCTAATTTGAGGTTTGTCTGGTCATAGTCTGGTGGGTCTGGTTTCCAATGCCTGTGGAGCCAAGCTGACGGTTAATGTGTACTCCCAGTTTTCCCCTCCTCCTCTCCAACTTTTTCCAGAGCCTGCTCCTTGTTGACATCCACCTCCCCATAGCCCCTCGATCCAATTCCCCCCCTTCGTTTTCTTAAATCGACCTGGTCTTTGTTGTACTAATTAGATTATCTCTGCCTGAGGGACCCAGAGAGCAGCCCCAACAGAGCACATCCTGGAAAGACAGGACACATAATCCCTGTTATCAAGGGGGCTGTCATTTGGCATGTAGATCAACTAATTCTTTCAATACCATGGGAGCAATTGTACATCTTAATATTGATTTTCCTCCCAAGATATGATCTCTTACATTCCTACATCAGTCTTGCTTGCCCTGGCTAAAAGGCTCCATTTATTATAAGGCAATACAACATATGCATACACACACCTCCCAGCTTTTTGAATTCACAAACAACAAGGTGCTTTGTGGGGAGGGTGAAAGAGTGAGCAAACACCAAGAGGGAAGTTAACACAGCAATTCCAGGGAGGAATGGGAATAAGCCAAACCTATGGCACTTTCAATTTGCATTACAAAGTAATTAATTCAGAGCTGACGGACATCAAAGGCTGAAACCAGCCATGGGAAGTGGCACTAGCAATAAATCATACTCTAAAAGCAGTAATGCTTTGAGTTATGTTGCTACCATTCAGCAACCAGACTGTTAAATAAGTTGCTGCTTGTTTCTCTTGTTCATCCTTTCCATCCACCTCAGTGTTAATTTCAAGAGATGCTATTAATTTTTTGTGCTCCATATGAATCACCTATAGCTAACTGCAAAAAAGGAGAAACACAACAATGGACAGACCTTTGCTTGAGATATCAAAATGCTTTAAATGACAATCAACAAATCAACTTGCACAGGCACAGTCCCCTTTATTGTGATGACCCTTTCAAGGATAACCATGGGTAACTGGATTCTCACGGTATTAATTTCTGTCAGGTTAGAGGACTTTTACTGTTGATGCACCAGAAAAGTTCTTAGCTTGAGGAGCTCTACATTATCTTCCTAGGAATGTACATCACTAGGCAGCCTATGTCAAATTGCTTGCGCATAACCTTCTTTTGTACCAAATTACGTTCACTTCATGACTCTTAAAAAGCAAGCTTGGATGATATAATTACTTTTCTATGCTCAGCCACACATATTAAAACCAAAGAGGAAAAAAATAATTCCCATTCAAAGGAAGAGGGAAAAATTCCTGCAGCTCCACCATCTAGACAGCTCTATTGACTTATACCAGCTGAGGTTTATGCCTGTAGAGCCTGATACTGACACCTGCTAATACCATACACAGAGCTGAACACATTTTATGCCAGACAGGAAACTTTATCCACAGCAGTGGGATCATGTCCTTCTCTTCCAAAAAGTGTCATAGGATCTCTCACTTCCTCCTGGACAGCCACCAGAGCCAGAAAAAATAGGACCTGGGTCTAGTGTCTCAGCTGAAAGCAGCTCTCAAGCAGCGTAGAGCTTCCTGTAGAGCCTGTACAACTCTGCTAGCATCTAAGACAAATATACATCATGGCTCGAGGACCACTCTTTTGTTTAAGGTCTCCCTCTCCCTCAGTTACCTCCTCTCCATTCCCCTCTAGCCTTTCCACTTCTGCTTTCCAAGCACCTGATATTTCCAGTTAAATGCTGGCCTATTTTTTTTTTTTCCACAGTGTAAGGATCCAACCATCTAAATTATATTCAACATGTGACCAACACATGGACCTCTATAAATATATACATATAAAGAAAATCACAGACTTTCAGACCTATGTGATGCAGAAGGGTGATAAATCAAGGAAACATGATGTCCACCACCACAGCTCACAGACATTCACAAAAGGCAACTTCATAATGCCTTTGAAAATCAATTCTGGGCTGGATTATCAACAGGAAAAGAAAAATCTTGGCAAACAAGACTGAAAAGTGCCCAACCTGCCTGGCTTTTCTGGTCAGCAGATCAGCAGAGATATGCTCCTGTCCTGAGACGTGAGGACTCCCTGCTTCTGTGGCAGTGCACAGGACCGTTAGCAATTTACCCTGTAAAATAAGAGCATAACAGACACATAGGGCAAAACAGAGGCTCAGACCCCAAAGGACTTTCAAAAGCAGGGCCAGAGGAAGATGCAATATTGATGGGAGAAGGAGATGTGAGGCATTTCTCCCTGACGCAGACCACGAGTGCTGGATAGTGAAATAAACTGACAATAAACTCCTACAAACTGTAGTTTCTTCCATTGCCTGAGTGGAAAGATGGAAAATACTTTATATATCACAGCAGTAACTCAGTTACAGTACTGAACGGAAAGCATCATTTTCGGAAGGGATTTCAGGCAAACCATCCTTGTGACTGAAGAGTGTGATTAATGGGTGGCATATATTTCACCCAGGAGGGATGAGAAAAGGGAAGGTAATGGAGCCTTCTTGTCCTTTCTCCAATGGCTATTCATTACTGACTCCAAAAGGGATGGAAATTTATAGGTATTACTGAGGGATTAAACTGTGTGGGGCTTTTTGGGAGCTAGTCTCTTAGGAATTTAAAGCTGTACAAGCACTGGGACCAAAGAGAACTGCTTTCCTATAGTTTTGCATCTTGCAGCTGTAGGGTTTGGTGTCTAATAAACTGAAAACTTGACTGAAATGGTTCCTAATGTTGGAGGTATGTGCACTTGTGAACTCCCTGAGGTCTATGAAGGGTTAAGTTCACCATTTCCCTCAGCTGGGGCATGAATACTTGTCTATCCTCTAATCAGATATATATTGCCATGAAACCTGTAGGGATTAAACATTTCTGAGCTGTTTATTTCCTGATCTCCAATGATTTTGAAAGTGATTTCTAAGGCAGAGACAGCCATACACACATCTCGCATACAATGCTTCATGAGGCTCCATGTACGACTTTTCCTTTAGTATTTGAGCTGAAAACGAATTTTGCATAAGGAAGGGCAACAGCAGCTGAGAGAGATTTTCAAGTTTCTTCTAGTTTGCTGTATTTTATAAACTGAACCCGTGCAGGTATTTAAAGTTATTTTCACACATATCAAAAATTATGCCCAAAATATCAGTGAAACTCTAGAATCATGACTCCAGGAACACTTCAGTTCTGATGGGAAGTTCTTGCTGTGCCTTTATTTTTGGGCTCAGATCTGCCCAGTCCATACAAGGTTTGGGTATCTCACCTATTTGGAGACTCCACAGAGTGTGGGAGCCATAACTCTAGTCCTACAAGCAATGATATTTCTATAGGTGGGATGCCGTGTCTGGCTGATTAGTGCTTGTAAGAGGATGCATTATCCTTATCTCTCTCCCCAGTGTGGTGAGGGTCATCTGAGGACCTCTACATTGCCCTACATAGATACATCCCAAGTTTTCAGCTCCACATCACAGTGCCTGGTGCCAGGCAATGTGCCAGGGAAGGTCCCTAGAGAGCTGCAGGGGGAAGACAGCTTTCCAGTACGCCTGCCAAGTTTGTGGTCCTAGCACAGCCCTGCCAAGGAGGGAAAACCTGAGGAAATATGTAACACCACATTCTTCAGCATCTCCTTTCCCCTCTGAGGCTTGCACCTACCATGGCCCAGTGCCAAACAACCATCTGGGATGGGGACTAGCTGCACTGCACCTTTTGTGGGATCATGTGCCTTAATGGCTCTTTTTCCTTTGCCACAACCCATTTTCCTGCTCCATACCTCCATGGTGGAGTCAGGCCCAGGGATTACAACCCCACAGGTTTCTATTACCTGCAAGGTAACCTGGATGCAAAGCTTATTTAAATGTCTGTAATAATACAAGTAGAAATCAAAATCCTACCAGCTGCCCATAGGCACTAGGGCAGAAGAGCCAATTTCATACCATATGAGGGAAAGGACACATGCAGCCCCACTGCTTGGATTGCTCCAGAGCTTATCTCCTGCTGGGAAGAAGGTCTGGGATGTATTATGCACATCCACCCTGTGGCAGAGGAATGCTATTGGCAAGGGGTGGTTGCTATCAAGCCTGACACATTCAGCAAATTCTTTGGCTCTTGTCACCTACCCAATGGCTTTTCCTGGTCTTAACAGCCTGGGGACCAGAGAAGCAAGGGAGCAGCAGGCAGAGCTGGCCAGCACCATGGCTTTTCTCAGGCTGGCAGGCAGCACTAACTCTGTGTGTCTCTTTGGGAGGTGTTCCCCTGATAGGGTCACCAGTTCCATCAGGGTAGCAGGGAAGATGCTGACCCAGATGAGAAACTGTGATTTCATCCAGCTTCCTCCTCCTTTCACATGAGCCATCTGGTCTTGGAGAAATAAATATTCTGTGCACCCCAAAATGCTGCTAGAACAAGTGAAACAAGTAAGACTCAGCGGCAGATACAGCCCCAGGGCTGTCCTTGTCCCACTGGTAAAGCCAGGTTTGCTACAAACCTCTTAACGTTTTCCTGCAAAATTTTGTAGGGGCTTCCTTGTGTTCCAATGGATTTCTTCTAGGGGAATATCTATTTCTGGCCAAATTTCCAGCTATTGGGGTTAAGAAAAAGGGTGAAAATGAATTCTTACATATATCTATCAACAATTTTTTGTTCTAGTCAAACTTTCCCCACAGGAATAATACACACTGCCCAAAAGATCAAGCAAAACAGCTCCCATGAGGTGTCTAAAAGGTTATTTCCTTAATGCAAGAATATATTTGCAGCAGGTCAAGCATATTAGGTACCTTACTCTTGGTTTCCTCTCCCAGACATGCTAGCACACAGCAAAGCACTCACCTTGCATTCAGAAGTTTGCCACATCCTTCACTAGAGAGAAACTCTCTGCAGAAGGAAGAAAAAAATCTCTGATATGTGGTTGCTTTTGTCTTTGATAACATGAATATTTCAGTGCAGATAAGTTGGTAACACAGCTTTGGGTAGGAAAACAAAGATTCTTTGAAATAGGATTTTGATAGGCTAAAAGGAATTAACAAGTCTGTAAGAATATTGACAGAGTAGTGGAAAAGAGAGACTTCCCCATCACCTGTGGAACTTCACAAGAAAGGTAGGAATTCTCATGGAAAAAGAAACAATTAAGAAGAGAATCCAGCCACCCTTATTGGTTGTATTTATCCTGTCTCATATCACAAAGCAAAACCATCTTAATGCAAGAACTGCTTGACAGGGAAGGGGCAGAAGGCTGTCTTTTCTTAGACCCCAATTATGTCAGATAGCTTTCAATCAGGTAAACCAAACAAAATACTTTGTCAGAAAAGCATCTTCTAGAACTGGCTCTTCTTAACAACCCCAATGACTTTCCTTCCTGAGAGTAGGAAATGACTGGGAAAGCTGGGATCTCCATGCTCCAGGGAACATCATTTTGTCATTTCCTCAGTGTGAGCAGCCACATCAAAAAGGTGCAGGAAACAGAGGATTTAAAATGTAATCACCCCAAATTTAAAGGCGCAAATTGGTTAGTTTTCCTGGAATCCCTTTCACTGAACAAATTCATTCATACCCATTTAATCAGGTTGTTATCCTCATATACTCTGATTTCTGTGCACGAGGCAGAAGAGCTAGCAGCTCTGTGCTTTCCGATTGCCAAAGGAAAACCACCAAGCCACACTCTGCTATTTCAGCTCCCTGACATTTCTTTTTCATCGCAAAAGGTCATTGTCACCTGCTTTGCAAAAAGTAAGGATGGTCCTTGCTCCTTCTGAGGACTTTAGCAGAGAAAATTCATGCTGTATCTGTTACACACTGCATGTACAGGGCAAGCTTTGGAGGAGCAGCTTGAAATGTGAGAGAAGAAAACTCCATATAGTGTTCATAAACAGTGCTTTAAGTGAGGTTGGAGTTAAAATAAATTAAAACAAGGCAGGGGCTCATAAGGGTAGGATTTTCACATACTTGTATTGAATAGAGAAAGGGTAAGCAGCCAGATGAAACTATAAGTTAGGGAAGAAAGTGATGGGATGTGGTGAAAAGCAGAGAAGTAGCTGATGTCAGTAGTGAAAGGGGTAGAGTTAAAGTAGGGAAATAGACCTCTGAAACTCTGGAGTAAAAGAGATGGGGGAATTGCAGGGGAGGAGGAGCAAATGCACCAAGGGGGGATGTCAAGGAAGGAGAGAAATGCAGGCCACACAGAAGGAGGATCTGAAGTTTGCAGGTGCAGTATTTTGTCAAGTTGGTAAGCTGGAGTGCTAGGAAGTAGATGGTGTCTAGGGAAGAGCTCATTGGATTGAAGAGCATTAATGCTGTGAAAACAGGAAGCTCATGAGTTCAATGGAAATATTATAAAATCCCGTTTCTTACAATGAGCCTCTTGCATGCTGGTACAAATAGTGCACAGATGACTTCCAGGCTCTTCAATCCATACTTCTGGGTGCAAGCATTCAGTGATAAATCCATTGCTCCCAGAAACCTACCTGGCATTGTGCCTAAGAAATTATTTATAGAGTAATATGTTTACCTTCCCACACAAACAAAAAAGTGTTTCAGCTCCTTTACTTACCCAGAGCATGCCAAAATTACCCATCCCAGTCAGTTGTAAAAGTACATTTCAGGATTTAATGGCTACGTTTGGTGTATTATTATATCTAGCACAGTATGCAAGCTTTTTCTTACGTGTATCATTCAAAATTACCCCCAATAAAAGTAAGGAAGGCAAGTGACACTGAATTACACCCTGAGAGACACTGTATCATCTTGGCCTGGTATAGAAGCATAGAATAGTTAGGGTTGGAAGGGACCTTAGGATCATCTTGTTCCAACTCCCCTGCCATAAGCAGGGACACCTCACACTAAACCATGTCACCTAAGGCTTCATCCAACCTGGCCTTGAACACTGCCAGGGATGGAGCACTCACAACCTCCCTGGACAACCCATTCCAGTGCCTCACCACCCTCACAGGAAAGAATTTCTTCCTTAGATCCAATCTAAACCTCTCCTGTTCAAGTTTGAACCCGTTACCCCTTGTCCTGTCACTACAGTCCCTAATGAAGAGCCCCTGCCAGCATCCCTATAGGCCCCCTTCAGATACTGGAAGGCTGCTATGAGGTCTGTATACTTCAGTGGATTTTGATTCTTCTATGTGTTACATCCGGAGGTCAAGTAGGGGAGTGATTTAACATACCCAAGTTCCAAGTGTCAGACATCCGAAGCAGATTAATGTCTGCATAAAACTCCCCCTGATAAAATGCTATGGCTCAGACCCCATCTCCAGTTGATTGCAGGACAAAAGTAATCTCTCTTTTAATTCAAGCTTAAGCTGCCATTTTTTTATCTTATTCTTTGCAATGGCACAGCGGAAAAAACTTAGACACATGGAGAGTTAGAGCCCTCTTCATGCCTCTTGACTGCATCAGGGCTGAAAGGAAATAAAAGCAGAATACAAACCCTGGTTATTTCTGCCACAAAGGCTCAAAAGATTGCTCCCAGATCACACATAGAAAGTACATAATCATCTTGTGGGATGTTGAACGCCCACAAGCTGCTGTCCTGTGGGAATTATGGCTTGTCATGATTGCCCCTTCAGGATGCAAAAAGTTTGTTGTAGACACGGCATTGGTCTGAGTCCTGGATCTTACCCTGGTTGTCCCACTGACCTGGAAAAGTCATTTTGCCATGCTGTGCCTTTGCCTTGGTTCAAATCTCCAATCGTCTGCATTTGGCTCTCATCCTGCTTGCACGCTGCCTAGGAAATCCTCGACGGCAGCCCATGCAGTCAAGGGTAACTAAATCACAATTAGTCACCCTGATGCCAGTGGGGTAAATCTGGTAGTTGGTAGTTCATTATTCACGTCTATTTGTTTGGCTGAGGTAGTGCAAAGCCTATTTTTAAAATAAAGTAATAAAAATGTTGACAGAGGGATGCTGCTTTTGGAAGGCAAAAAAAAAAAATAATCAGGACTTTCCCAGACGGAAAACTGTTTAGGGCACCACTCTCATCCATCACTTTGTATGGCTCTCTGATAACTCGCTCCTTATGATTGCAAGTCACTCTCTATCAGCAGAGACAGCTCTCTAGCAAGACACAAATAGAAGCAGGCACAAAGCTGCTTATTGGTAAATAAATCAAAGAGGAGGAATTGGGAGAAGGAAACAACACAAAGCTCTCTCTGTCAGAAAAGCAGGGATTTATGTGAGAAATTCACTGGTGCTTCAGGCCACTGGTGCCATTTTCCAGGGTATGAATGGGTGGATCTTTTGCATACGTTTTGCTGGGTTGACTTAAGTAAGTCTTGACAATTCCCCTTCCCTGGGGACTAGACTAAAAGTATTGTTTAGAAATCTAATATATGGTTTATTTACTCAATTTGTGCTGAGCACTACAGTTCCTTCAGGCCAGCTTCAGCAGTCCATTACTCCATTAATGCTCCATTACTGAAATTAGTGCTGTAATTGGAAGGAGGGAGGATGATGGGGAAGGGGACACTTTTTAAAGGAGCAGGTCCTGCTTAATCCCATCATGGAAGAAAGCATTAGAAAAAACCCAACCGCTCTCTGCCAAGCCCTTCTGCCCTTCCCTTAGGTAATGGGGTAGGGAAGAGAAACCTCTCTGGTGGATGACATGCAATAGATGTGCAGTGAACAGCTAGGTCTCCCCTCTGTCAGGTTAAAGCCATTCCCCTTGCCCTGCCCCTACAGGCCCTTGTCCAAAGCCCCTCTCCAGGTTTCTTGTAGCCCCTTTAGGCACTGGAGCTGCTCTCAGGTCTCCCCTTCAGGAGCCTTCTCTTCTCCAGGCTGACCCAGCCCAGCTCTCCCAGCCTGGCTCCAGAGCAGAGCTGCTCCAGCCCTTGCAGCATCTCCATGGCTTCCTCTGGACCCACTTCAGCAGCTCCATGTCCCTCTTGTGCTGCTGCCTCAGAGCTGGATCAGGACTGCAGGGGGAGGTCTCCCCAGAGCACAGCAGAGGGGGAGCATCCCCTCCATAACTCATGCACTGGGGGGGTCCAGACTGTGAGCGCACACTGAAGTCAGGTCATGTTGATAGTTAGGTTTCACCCTCAAGCTCCCGGTCTCTTGCATGGGGGTGGCACTGCTCATAGGGCTGCTACTGCAGTCTCTCCTCCCATGATCCGCTGCATAGGCAGACTGCAGGTGGTTATTTTAAAGCCTTCAAAAATCTAAGAGAAAAGATACAGTGCTAAGACCATGGAGGTGAAGCATGGAGCTGAGTTTGATTCCCACAGCAGGCCCTTCTTGAAGCCATGGTAGATGTAACTGTTTGGGGCCACAGATTCCTTTCACTCTTTGGCTTCACTCTCCCTCCCCCCAGATATTTTGCAGCATGAAGGAATTCAGGATCTGTGTATTTATATTTACTAGTAAGCTAAATTTCATCAAGGGAGTTGCATGGATGCTGAATCCACAAATTGCATATGTGCAATCACAGAGTTTGCAATAATTTTTCAATATTAATTGTAAGCTGGCTACTGAGTAACAAATACCCTGTACAGTTTTCCTAGATAACAGAAATATATACTGCAAATATACATATTTATTGATTTAGTTAAATAGAAGACCTGTCAGAAGACTAGCAGAAGGGTAATACAATAGCCCTAGAGAGGTCATCTGTTAAAAGAGATTAAAGAATTTACAATAAGAAAAAATGTCAGAGCTTTTAGCTGGGATGATGCTGCTTCCATTTCCCAGCCAGTGATTTGTTTTGCCAAGGCTGGAACTGGAAAGTCCTGAAGGAAACCAAGGACTTAAACGATTTGCCCAATAGAGGTGAGGGACTATAAGGACAGGCCATAATTCTGACTCTGTTCACAGGGAGCAGGATAACACAGACTTTGCTGGAGGGGTCAAGACAGCAAACCTTAGCTCTTACAGCATGCTAGGACTCAGGGTAAAGTGCGTGTCCTATCCTTCTCCCATTTGGCTTTGTTCCTATCACACAGACTCAACAAGATTTGCTCTGGAAAAGCTGCTTGATAGCTGGGATAAGCCACTGGTCTGGAAAGGAAGCCTGAGAGGTTCCCCCCACAGCCCAACCCTCTCCCTGGCACTACCTGTACCACAGTGAGAGCTCAGCTGTAGGCATGGAGTCCATCATAGCAGGGAGAAGGTAGAGGCTGAGGGAAGTTCCCACTGGAGAAACTGGATGTCTCCTCTCACAAGAGACGTCTGTTCTCATAGAAACAAAATCAACCTGAAAAGAAACATAAGCAAACCTGTCATCTTACATGCTTATGAAAAAGACCGTTAGCTCTTCCAGACCTCTGTGTTTTGAGGGCACCACCACATCTCTTCTAGGCTAGAGGAAGATGCTACTCCTTCAGGCTGTGCTGCTGATCAGGGTGGCTTGTCCCCTTTCCCAGGCTGAGCCACAAGGACAGGATGAGAGTTTATTACTCCTTCCTTGCCCAAAATCTGAGCCACAAGTAAGAATGTAAAGGGGAGCTGCATCAGCAAGAGTGAGCAGATAAGCTGTGGGGATGGTTGGAAGTCTCTTCACAGGATACATTGTCTGGCAGAGCCAAGACACACTGGTGTCACAGGTTGCTATCTCTCTGGGCAGCTGGCAACATCTTGGAGACCCATGCATCCATCCTGCTACCAAGCCCTTGACTAAGAAATGCATCAGCATGTCAGGATGTTAAATACACTCCTACTGGTGAATGTCACTGGAAGAGACTCTCAGAAAGATGCAGATGGGCACTTCATCAAGGTGGAGACTGTCAGGATACAGGATTGGGATGGAAGGGACCTTAAAGTTCATCCAGTTCCAACCCCTGCCATGGTCAGGGACACCTTCCACTAGAGCAGATTGCTCCAAGCCCCTGCGTCCAAACTGGCCTTGAACGCTGCCAGGGATGGGGCAGCCACAGCTTCTCTGGGCACCTTGTGCCAGTGCCTCAGCACCCTCAGTCAATAAGAACATTACAAGAATAAAGAAGCCTTAATTCTCCATTTTCTGACTTACAAACTACCCTGGGTTTCTCAACAAAGGCTTCAAGAGCAGAGAGAAAACTGGGAGGGACAGGTGAATGCCCCCTCAAGAATTAAATCCCAATTAACACTCCATCAGTGACGAAGGACACATTTTACGTGGTCGATTAAAAGACTCCCCCCTATTGATCTTTGCAGCTAATCATTGTCCTAGCCTTGCTTAGGGAGTGCAGACACAAACCAGCGATCTAAATTTATTGAGACTTCCAGCAATCAATAGGTCAGACTCCTGGAGAAGCATTATGCAGGAAGAATTTCCAAGTGACTCATCATGGGCTGGTGAGTCCCAGGTTTTTAGCAGGTCCCTGAAGCTGTTCCCTTCTCTGCCTGAATGGTTCATGCAAGGCCAGGGTTGCTCTGTGTATGCTCCTTGTCAAAGCCCAGACACACAGCCCGTGACAAAACAGGAGCCTTCAGCTCAGCATCACGGCGGGAGAGCTGGGTACCTGGAGGCAGCAGACAGCCTGCCATATGAGCCCTGCAGTTTTGATTTAAGCAAAACAAAAGTGAGTAGCTGTAATTTCACAGATGGGAGCAATTCATTAGCTGGGGAAAGATGTGGTTGCTCTAATCGGGAGTGACTGGGGGAGCTTTTGATGCAAATGGCCTGCAAATGGCCACTTGCAGCTGCCTCTCGGGTCAGTGAAAAACAATATACTGTGAGATGGAAAAATCAAACTGTGTATTAATTTGATAGCCTGAGACAGAGCAACACTTCTGGGCCCTGCCATGTGCCCAGGTGATCTGCCACTTCTGGAGTTTATAGTATGTGATAACAGGAGAATTGCACACTCCATTAAATCACCTGCATAACTGCTGCTCATATGACTGCATGAACTAAAATCCCTGCAAGTGACTGACCAGGGCACACTGATTGTCCACGACTGGGAGGGAAGAGGTGACAAAACACATGCTAAAAAAACCCAGCCTTGTAACATTTCAATCAGTCATCATCTCAGCTTAAATGCCTCGTGCAAGGCTGATGGCATAAACCAGCCGCTCCTTGTTCTTCAATTACACTGCTGCGAAGAGTGTCCTGTAGAGAGCTGCACCCTGGCCAGTATGGATAATCAAAGGTGAAGAGTGTTTTTGGTCAGGAAGAACTTTTCCTAGTTGGCAAATCCAGAGAAAGTAAGGAAATCTGGTGATGTAACTATAAAGAGCAGCTACCCACTGCAAAGCCTGATTTCAAGGATGGCAACGGAAGCACATTCTGATTTCTGTGCATGGTGGCTTACATCTAGATTAAAACTTCAAAAGAAGTTGCCTGGGATCCATAGGAGTCTGGGATTTCAGCACATGAACATCACAAGGAGCATTCCCACCTTTGACACAAAGTGAGGGTGGCCCCTCCACCCTTCTGGGAAGAGCAGCCCCTTATCCACTTCAGCTACGTCAAAACTCAGGTTACAACAGGACTGGTCCCAAAAAAGAAAACCACTGGAAAGTCTCTTGCTGACTGCAGGAAGCTTTGGAGAGGGCTCTCATTAATGGGGCACAAACAGCTTAGCTATACACTCACATGCTTGAGGTGGAAGAGGAAAGAGGGATGGAAGAGCCACGGGGTGGTGTAGGCTCTGTGGTGTTCCCTTCGCCAACTACAAACACATCCTTGTAGCAGGGTTTCTACAAGAATTAGACATAGACCCAGCATACAAGATTTAAAGATGCACTGTTTGTGAGACGCACTTGCAAACTGGTCAAGAAAACCATCTTGCTATTCCTCCTTCAAGTAGAAGTCCTGTTTGTGGAGTAAATGAAGGAAGCATGGACATTTGCTTCCTCAATAATCTCCACAAGCAACAATCTCACAGTGATAAGGAATGTGGGAGACATGGCAACCTGGTGTGAAAATGTATGGCAGGAGATTTAGAGAGAGAAAGAAAAACTCCAGACAAGTTACATGTTGCAGTGGCACTACTGCTGCAGAATATCTTCCTAATCCCCCTCTGCTGAAGCGGCATCCCATGACGAACATCTTTGGGAACAAGCATACAGATAGAAAAGGGGTAAAAAGATGGGGAATAGGCAGGGTCATTTCAATTTAGATTACTGAGCGACACAAGAAAGGTGCCTGGGGGAGAAGTCCTCAGAGAAAATGGTAAATCTTTATATTACATGACATTAATTACACTTTTACTGGGAGCTAACCCTATTACGGCATTGTGTATGGCTACAGAAGATGGTGTGGTGACTTTCCCAACAAAGAGCTGACTTGCAGGAGGCCCAGGGGCCCAGTCATGAATTTTACTGCACTCCATGTCACAGCTCATAAAGACTGCTTAATGCACTTCTTTGCAAGCACTTTTCTTTGAGACTTTTACCAGATTAGAGCCATAGGGAGGAGCAGAATTCACAGTCTTTATTGCAAGGTCCTTAACATGGGCTGCAAATGAGATATGGGTTCCTTGCATTGGAAAAGCATTGCAACACCAGTGGTGCATGGTGTCCCAACTAGCCCTATCACTTGTGTTGACTTCTCCAGCATAAGACCTAGGAGCACAGACCTCAGCATAGCTATGGGATGTAATCCTCAGCCTGATTTCAGAAAAGTGGCAGAAGTTAGTTCTTCAGTGTCCTGAATCACTGGGAGACCAGCAATGACTACCATAGACTCAGGTGGCAATGGACAGCATCAGAGATTCAGAGCAGGAGCAATATTGCTGGAGTTTTGTTGGAAGCAGCAAACATCAGAGAAATAGAAAGAAAAAAGGCAAAAGAAGATGAAAAGGCAAGAAAAGCATTAGCCAGGCTCTGAGAGATTGCCATAAGAAATCATTTGTTCCAACCACTATCATGTTAGAACTTCAGACTGTGGATAACAGAAACATCCACCTCATTTGTTCTCTCTTTCCCTCGGGATAGTAGGGTTTGGCAAACACAAAATTGCATCAAGTTTCTTCTCTCCAAATCTCTTACAAATCCCCTGAGCACAACTGTGCCTGCGGCAAAAGGTGTGACAGAGGTACCAAGCAAGGTGCTCAATGGCAAGATCTGAACAGACCAAAAACAGACAGGAAAGCTATATCAATGCAAATATCTTAACAGAGACCTTGAGGTGCCCCACATTTACTCTGGTGCTGAGTGACTGCAAGTATCTTTGTCAACTATAGCTGAAGGTGCCACTGATGAACTGGAGATCAATTAACCCACAGAGGTGCTGGGTGCCAGCAAAAGTGTGTGAGTAGCTTTAGGAGGACTAGAGCAAGCCACAGGTTTAGACTGGTCCCTCACATGGCTTGCAATTTGTCAGAGCCACTTTTCAATAGCAACTGAAATGGGCTCTCCCAAGAGCCATGAGCAGGGATATGTGTAGGCAAACCACTCCATGCAGCACCTGAGGACTGTGGATCTTCCAGATCCATCTGGGCTGGGGACTACCTGCACACTGCAGAGGTAACCCTTGCTGGAAGCTACTGCAACCCCTCCTCTACCAGCTGAACTTCATAGGGGACTTCAGCAATCATAGGCTTCCTTCACTAAGCTCACCCTCTCATTTTGCTGGAACTGAATGAATGGTGGCACAAAATATTGGGTCAATATCTTCTGACCAGCTGAGAACAACAGCTAGTATCAGGAAAATACATTCTCCTATAGACTTAGCTAGATTTGAAAGCAATTCTTCCCATAGGCTCATACTGCAATTATACTTAAGTCCATGTACAGTACATTAGTAGTGGATTTCTCCTCATGCACTACAGACATCCCATCCTAGTTGCTCAGCAGTGAAGCAAACTAATGCTATGGCAGACTCTTCCAAAAATAACTTCCTGCCTCCTCTGTGTGCTTGTATGTCCAGTTGCTGAGCAGTAACCAGTGCAAACACATGTACATGAGGCATTCAACCTGTGAACAGAACTGAGCTCCAGACACAGACTTCAGATGAACCCATGAAACACATCCTGATCTGAACCACCACCCAGCAGTGTGTGCAAGTTTTGTGTAGCAAAACTTCAGCAATCATTTCAGGGACCAGACTGCCATGGCTGAAAAAGAAAATACTTAAATATGGGAAAAAATAAGGATTTAGAAAGGATGCAGCTACACCACAAGATTCTTTGAAGGTTATACTGCATTCCTGCCCCTGGTACTACCATTTTGGTGTCAAAGGGATAGCTAGATAGTACTTTTCTTTAATAATCCATTATATTTTTCTTCTGAGCCTGTGTTCTGAAGAGAAGGCAGCTGAGCAGCAGGAACCCCAGTACTACGTGACCCCAACTCATTTTCCACACCATTTCCTGAGCACCTTTGAAAGTCCTTCCCGTTTGGCTCAACATTTTTATCTGTGATATTCAGCTTAAAAGACAGCATCAGCACAGCAAACAGCCTGTCTAGCTACAAAAGTACGTCTCATATTTGGGTTCCTGCATATCTCCTTCAATGTATGTGCCCTTGGCAAGGCTGGGACCTTCATAGGTTGTCTGTATAGCAAGACCTGGTTGTCTTCCTCCAGGGAGGCCCCTGGTGATGTCTCTCCCCTCTCTGAGGCTGCCTGCTTTCACAAAACTTGTAGGAACAGCTTACCTCTGAGGTAGGTTCAAGAGCACTTACTATCTGGGTGTGCAGGGGAGGCCAGAGCACAACTGCCCCATCCTCACTTCCTAGAGAAATGGTGGAGAAAAATCCCAAACACATGAGTAGGAGAAATGTGAAATAACCAAATGCAGCAGGAAAAAAAGATGCTTTAGGAAGGGGAAGAACAGCGTGGGGAAGGCTCAGACTCCTCAACTAGAGAGAAGGTAAGCTATTACCTCCCAGTTTTATTCCTCTACCTCTTCCATCTGCTTGCTAGCAACCCCTGCCTCCCCAGCAGATAACCCCTCAATGCAACCTGCTCTGGTGAACTATAAGCTACATTGGATGCTCCCATGAGGGGAGCCACGGCTCCTTGAGGAGATAGGGAGGTTGTGAACCCCTGCTGAACAGGTTACCAAGGTTGTGTTGTTCTTTTCTCTTGCTTACCAGCCCTGGGATCAGAAGGATGAGAGGAAAAAAAAGGAAAGAGGGGGAAGGGGGGGGAAGAAGGTGTGGGGGGAGAAGGAGCAGAATGGAGTTATGCTCACAGCTTTTCACAGCTGAAAACAGACCCCACTGCTGGTAATGTGAGAGGGCTGGAGCAGGCGCCAAATGGATAAGGCTGTAGACAGTGGGACCAGAGCGCTGATGCTTGCCAGTACCTGCAGATAGGAGACAAATAATTGGCACATGTTAAGAAGCATAAAAAAAAGGGGAGGAAAAAAAAAAGGAAGAAAGAAAAATAATAGGGGGGAAAAAAAAAAGGAGAACAAGAGAGAGACAGTTGTTAGATGTCCGTATTTGCTAAATATGTCTGGCAGGAGCCCCTGCAAGGAATTTAATCAGCAAGAGTTGTTTAAACTGGGCTTAGAAAACAAGCCCTGTGCTGCTAGTAATGAACTTCATATCATCTGCAACTCCTGTTTGCTGACGACATTCAATTTGTTAATTCTGCAGCTGGTGATAGGGGTCAGATATGAAAGTGACGATTGTTTTTTGACGTTCCAACCCCTGCTCACATCTTTCTAATTAATCCTTTTAGGAGCCACCAGCACATCAAGAGAAGGGTAGGGAGGGAGGATGGAGGAAGAGATGGTTTTTCCACGCCTGCCCTTGCGGCTCCTTGCCTCTCACTGTAGTGGGAAGACAGCACATGGGCATTCCGGCAGCTTGGTCCTGTGAGCATGGGGCTTTTCACATTGTCTCAGAAAACTTTAATGTTAGAAAGCTACGTATTAATGAAAAGAAAAGAAAATAAAGGCCACCTTCCCCCCTAAAATAGCTCAATTTAAATTCTGATGGGTATGTCATATTAACTATCTCCAATGGGGGAGGAAATGGTGGTGGTGGAACTGGCTCTAAGATATGAAGCCATCCTCTCACCAGCTTACCCTGCTGATATGGGAACTGGGGAGATCTCCAAGGGACTGGTTTTAGCAGCTGGGAGTGTATGAGATGTTGACTCTGGAGCCTGAACTTCTTACTTAGGAAGTTATTTAGGGTGCTGAAGACACACATGCCTTGGAGAGGGCCATCCAGGGCATAGCAAGCACAAGTGGAGAAGGGCAGCACCATCAAATAAGAACAACCACCCATGAAAACCACAGAGGGCTGGGAGATGCCCCAAGGTTGTTCTTGACCAGATGAAGTCCCAAAACAGAGATATGTCTCTGAAGCCTTTTCCAATTGGCACGAAAACTGTTCATGCTGTGTTCCTTGTATTCTGTTTGTGTCATTAAGCTTATCCCAGGTTCATCTGGTTCCTGGTGGGTTCTGCTGCTGGTCTCTGGTTGTGCTGGCAGTGGGAGGCAGATGGTCACCAAAGCTGGTCTGAGTTCACAATAGACTTTGTCACAGAGCCCTATAGTAGAACTTTAATCCAGATGTAGTGCAGTGAGGTCTGTGTCCATTTGCAGAGGTTAGATGAAAAAGCCTTGCTTCTGCAGGAGTGCTGGCATAGCCAGGAATGCACATCTACCCATGTGCTCTGTTCCAATGGGACCCGACACTCTACCTTTGGCTCCAGTGCAGTGGCCCTGGTTCCTCTCAGGCAAATGGAGAGCTACCAGCTCATTCTAGCTGGGTATCTGCTGAACCCTGTTTTGCCTGTGGTCAAAAACATGCACCCACTTACTCACATGCTATCAGTGCTCCAGTTTTCCTACGGAAGTAGTTTTCACTCAACTCACTTTATTAATCAACAAGTACTGTTATGGCCTCATAAGGGTTTATCCATCCAATATAAACTTGTAGAATCTGATGTTGTGAACAGAAGTCAAAGCAACCATCCTAAAGGTTTACCTTCTTTTTTTTAATAGACTATATTCATATGAATTGATTTGCATATAGAATCATTTAGGTTGGAAAAGACCTTTAAGATTACGAAGAATCCAACTGTTAACATAGCACTGCAAAGTCCCTAAACACCACATCAACAGCAGAAAGAGTGTCAATTGCTCTTTCACTCCAGACTCCAAAATTCAGCAAAACAGAGGCTCAGTTCTGTTCTTGGCATGTTTGGAACAACACTAGCATCAATTGAATTAGCCTAGATTTACAACAGTAGGCTCATGAGCGAGCTTTGCCCTTATAGTGTCTCTTCAGTTTGTTCTAAACTTTGTGCAGAAAAGCTAGGGAAAACACTAGGGCAGGGGGAGAACTGAATGTTGCAATCAATTTGATGAGTCACATAAAAAGCTTAACAGCAAAATAGAAGTACTGAATGGCACTCACCCAAAAAGGACATTATGGATGATCACGCTCTGTGATTACCACCCAGGACAGTAAGACTGACCAGCTCCCTTGAGGTCTAATGTTCAAGCGGCAAGTGCCCAGCAGGCATTTAATGGGACATCAGATCCCATGAAGTTGATTTTAGCACACCCTTCAACATGGAGACACCCAAAAGTTCATTGTTAGACATTTGAAATCTCAAATCAAAAGCCTTTCAAGCACCAACATCATGCAGTCATCTGCACAGCTGGCAGATATAAAACCAGATGCCACATCCCAGTTGCAACAGAAAACTGGTATTTCCCTGTCCTTGATCAAAGAGTTCTTTGGCTTCTTTAATTTGGTTGGTTGAGTCTCAGCTAAATTATAAAATAGAAGAGATCACCCAAGACTGACATTAGCATAAGGAACTCTGCTAAAAAACACACACACTAAAATTAACTTAACGAATAAAATTACACCAAACAAGAACAACACTACCTGCAAAAATACTGTTAGAGGTGGAGCATCACTACCTGCCACTAGCAGGTAGCTCACTACTGGAGCCTGCTAGTAAAGGAAGAAGAGTACTGGGGGGCTGCCTGAGGTGCCTGGTAGACACCAGCCCCACAGAAGACCAATGCCTCTCCTACATCTGCTGGTGATTAGGGAAGAATGACCAGAAGGAAGAGGCTGCACTAGGACAGCAGCAATGCAACAGGTTTTCCCCATCCAATAAGCAGAAAGCAAGAATATAATTAAAAATGACAGAGTTTCTCAGGCTGTAACTAAATGCACTGCTATTCATCAATAGGATTTTGCCTATTGCATTTGTGAACAGGAGCATAACTTTCCCTCATGCCATGTTCACAGACTTAGGTTAACAAAAACCTGTTGGCTCTGGTCACCTCTGCCAGCAGCAGCAACACAAACAGGGGGGCAAGTGGGTCATGGTATTCACTCTGCTTAGCTAGAAGCACAAAGCACCCAGTGAAAGACATTATTCTCTCCAGTGTTTATGTTCAGCTTCAGCATGCCCTAGACATTTTGTTCTCTGCATGGCCAAGTCCCACAGGTACCCTGTCATGTAAAAGACACGTTGTTTATTATTCAAGTGTTAACAAAGTACTTGAGTGGGAAAGTGATTTATTTTCATGGAAGAAGAAAAACCCCAACCAAAGCAGGTATGGCAAGAATCAGCAGCTCCAAAAGCAAAAAGGTTAACTTCTACTGCTCAAACCCACTGTAGTGGTGTCCATATACATGCCTTGTGCAGGCAGTTGTACCCCTCCAGCCGTCTCTCTTTTGACTTGCCAAACCACTTTGCTCATTCTGTCATTCTGGCCAGCTATTTATTTGATTTGATTAAATCATCACAGGTATGGTTATAAATTCTATTTTAGGGCAATTATTCTGATTTTCTTCACGTCAACCCAGAATGCATGCCTAATGCCACCTGTTGTTACCCAATATTTTTTCTTTCACCAGGCATGTCTCTTGCAACAATGAGGTTTAAATAAATGAGGAAATACGTATTTTAAAGAAATACACCCTCTCTCTGAGACACATACACACAAAAAGGCAAAGCATTTGTAGATAGAAAACAGCTAAAAGGAGTAAAGTCAACAAGAACAGTGCTTAAATAATCAGTATTCCCAGATAGGTGATGTCAAAAATTGGTAATTATCCTTCCAGAGCTGCCTGGAAATCTAAAGCAGGAGGTAAATGTCCGAATAACTGTATTGCACTGCTCTCACCCTGTGAGGGTAGTGAGTACATCTGGAATGATGTGCTCACAAAATGGTCTTCATCTTCCACAGTCCTTCAGGGCTCTATGGAAAGAGTGTAGGTGGTCCAAAGGGACATAATTACAAATAAAGGAATGAAATTGAGCACAGTAACACTTGCACTGTTTATCAGGACAAAATTCCCGAGCTATGAGACATAGCTGACGTGAGGAGCAATGTCCTTAAGGAATCAATGGGAGCTCCATTAAAGGTTACATTAGATAAAATAGGCTGTGTTACAACTTGGAAAGAAAAAGTTTCCAAATACTCTGATTTCTTCTACAGAGCAAATGGTAGAGTCTCTATTGGGCAGCAAAGAAATGCCTTTAGGTCTCTGGCTTGTTTAGGTTATTGCCTGGAGAGCAAAGCAGAAGAATTAGACTGTATTAAAACAGAATTATTCAGCAGGCAAGTCTTGGGCACTTTGGAACAATGTTACCCTCTTGCCTTTAGAGTGTAGACCCTATGATTAATCATTTATATCTTCCCTGTCCCATTGCTCCAGACTTGGAGGGGCTTTCAAGATTCTACTGCAGTACAAGCAATCAAGAGTAGGTTGATAGAGGTGACACATTCCTGGTTTGTTATTTTACTTGTACAGGTCACTTCTATTTGGGTGCCTAGCCATGGACAAAGAAGTCCACTTTTAACCATGTTCTTCCAAAACATTAGCATTTATTATAATATATATAATAAGTACATAAATAATTTATTTGGTATATATATACACATGCATATATATATATATATATGTAAAACCCTTAATGTTTCCAATATGAATTCTGATATGTTCTTCCCAGGCAACACATCGCCCCCATGGACATTGCAGGTCTGCTTCTGAAATGAGAGCATTTCCCATCCTCTAGAAGTGACAGGATCAGTATTGAAAATCATCATTTTCAGGTTTGGGTATTTTCCCTCTCAGCGTAAGAATGCCCAAAATGTTTGGGAGGCTACAGTTCAATAGGTGAACATGGGGGGGGAGAATAGGGACAAGTATATGAAGCTACCCACTGAGCAGTCTAGACCCATGTTGAGTAGTCTGAATGAAAGCAGCATGATTTAAAAATAAACACAGGAAAATCAGACCCTACTGGTGAAAAGACTACTTAAGGTATACTACTTAGGAGGAGCAGATTAAAGGAATAGCTATATCAGCCTTTTAACTGTTTGTAATATGTTACAGGGCAAGGAAAAAGCCTTCATTGTCACTGTGAGCAATCACTTGCATCAGGGCCTGAACATGTTAGAGAAGCAGACCCTGCTGCCCAAATGCTGTTAAAATCTTCATAATTAACATTATTAATAGACATCAGTATTTAATACTAGGATTTTAATAGCACTGCACAAAGACCACCTTTTTATTGTTTACAGAGATCAATTTCCAGCCTGGGACCAGAAAGATATCCACACAATTTAGAAATAGGGGAAGCAACAGAGAAATAGCTTGAAACAAGACTGTTATTGTGCACCATCATGGACACAAGATGATTGCTCTTCTCTCTTCCTATAATGAGAGGTTTGATCTGTGTCCCACAGGCTGAAAAGGAACGAGTGACCTATGGACCAGCAGGCCCAACTCTCTCACCAGCAAGTGCCAATGCATTTTGCATTAGCACTTCATACAAGGAGACCCTGAGTTCCAGCACCAATGGGGCCAGAGGAGTGTGAAAAACCTCCAGAATATGCTTTCTCACAGCCTGACAGATAACTTGCCATAAAGCCCAAAGAGAGTCATATCATCCAGGACATAATATCTCATGTTATAATTCAGTTGTCAAAAGAATGAGTTGCTACTCACAGGTTATGTATCCAGTCCTTAAGATTACTACAGAAAAGGACTGAAACTTTGCTCCTCAAGGCCTATAGTCTAAATCTGCATAAAATCCAGCTTGTTCAACAATCTCTGGAACAACACAGTTGGTTTGGAAAACAGAAAAGGACCTGCTTACTAAATGCTTTCATTCTATGGAGTTCACTTTGTGAAAGTATCAAGTAAGGACAGGAAAGCAGAGAGAAATGCTTTAAAATCCAAATACTTACTTTAAAAAATGAGAGGGTCAACATCAAGGAGACCATTTTCTCTCCCAAGGTCAAGTCCAAGGTGCCCTTAACGAGCAGCAGTGGCGGACAATGCTAAAGTAGTGGGTTTCTCCTTCAAAAAATGCAGAACAAGGAACAAAATATAGACTGAAAATTGAAGAGAAAACTGTTTAAATTAGCCTGGGGAAGTCTATCTGAGTCTTGCCTATACTAGACAGAGTTTGCTGGAAAAGGGAAAACTGCAAAACTACCAGTAAACTGCCCTACTTGGAACATAACCTTCTATTAGGAGAAAGGAGCCTTTTGGCTTGTATAGCCAAACAAATCTGGAGAAAGGATTCAGCTGCTGCTGAACTATTTACCTGTCCCTGCAGCTTGATCAGGAATGACGTTGGCTTTGCTGGCAACAGTTAACTTCTTGGTATTTAAAACTACCACTGGAATCCTAGTGCACAAGCCCAGGGAGGCAATAGCAAGTTTCACAGGTTGCTTTTCAGAGAAATACCATGTCCTGGGGATCAGTGTTTATGATTTCTACACCCCTTACTTAAGACAAAAAAGATCAAATTCATTACTTGAAATTGGAAAGAAAACTGATGAACTGCAAAATTTTAAGTGTAAATATCCATAGGGAGACAGAGAATCCAAGGGAATGGGGGAAGTGGAAGCTCTGGCCTTCTGTCCCTTGGCATGGAAGAATTTGAAGCCCTCTATAACCTGTCAAAAGAGGGTCCTGATGTAAATGACCTTGTTTCCCCTCTTGATCCTTCCCCAGCTTGAAGGTGCTGCATCTCAAATACTGACTTTGAGCATGGACAAGGGGGTACAGGTTTAAACTCAAACAGGGGAGGTTCAGGTTAGATATAAGGAAGAAGTTCTTTACTGTGAAGGTGGTGAGGCACTGGCACAGGGTGCCCAAAGAAGTGGTAAATGCTCCATCCCTGGCAGTGTTCAAGACCAGATTGAACAGAGCCTTGGGTGACATGGTAGGGGGTTGGAACTAGGTGATCTTATGGTCCTTTCCAACCCAAGCTATTCCATGACTCTAGATTCCATAGGTCCTGAACTCTAAGTACTTCCAAATTCCCCTTGCCCAACTGGGACAATTTCTGCAATCCAGTCTCATGATTTTGCACTATTCAAACATGCCCCTCTACCTCCAATCCTTTCCAAAGCTCCATCTCAGAATCTGTTTTTATCTCATTGCAATAGAGGTACAACAAAGGCTTGTGAAATACTGGCCTAAAGCATATTTCCTCACCTGGTTCTGTGGCTTGTAAATACCAAACTTTTCTTCCATGTGGCCTTTACTTTCAAGTTTCTAATAGAAATGATGGACAAGCAGACACCACCATTCTGTGGCCAATACAAGGCAGACAGGCAGGGATGCTGCATCCATTTCCTCCCAGTTTTTGTTTTTGGTTCCCACTGGTGGGGATGCCAAGATCACTTAAGATAGCTCAGTATCCAAGTCTCTGTCTTAGACTGTTAGTGCCCACTGCTTGAAATTTGGATTCAGATGCCCAAGCTTAATCTAACAAGTAGAGGGTCATTTTAGCTGATGGCCTCTTTGCCACTTATAAGTGAAGAAACCCACCCCACAATATAAGCCATTGGGGTTTCTGATAAACACACCAGTCTCCATTCAAAGTGATAACTTTTTTCCAGGACAATCTTCATTTTCTACTACCAAACTATGGGTCCCAGCCTTATATTCAGCACTGGAGATTTCACATTTGTGGCCTGCAGCCATAGGAAAATTATCTTTCAAAAGTTAACTCAGTAGGACCACAATATGGGATTTGCTGTTCAAAACAATAGGTATAAAACATTTCTCCTTTTCCCTAATTACCATGCCTAAAAAGAATAACTCAGGAAAAAAAAAATCGACTTTGTCTTCCAGAAATGTCACATTTGCTTTGTGTCCTTCAGAATCCATTGATTTCTTCTCTCTTCTTCCCCTGGAGTAATTGGCCAAACCTTTTCTGGCCATCCACACTTTCTCTACCAGAAGCTACAGAAGCATACGCTATCAGTGTGTGTCAGAGGTGTTAACCTAAAGAGACAATATTAATGAAATATACAGATCTGTCTGCACAGCCTCTTTCACCCTTGCTCATTTGCACTTTTCAGGAGGCACTGAGCACAGGAGGGATTTTCACAATGGTATTGTTTCAGATTGGTATGAAGAAAATTCTTGGTCCTTTCTGTGTGCTTGGGAGCCTGTAGTAATCATATTAATCTGGGGTCCTTATTGCTGGTTAATGGAATTCTTTTAATATTGACCCAAGTTTCTAGTAAATAGATTTGCATTGATCTGGTGATGTATAGAGCTCAAGTAAGTCTATCTATGTGTAAGCAAATTAAAAACCTTAAGCCTATACAACCAAACTGTATAATCCCATGCTGAAAAATTGATCCTGTGATACTCTTCTGAGGACCTTCTCTTTCATTTTTAGGTAAAGAGACACCTTCAATTTCTTTGACAGAAAAAAAGAAGATCAGCATAACATTTGAGACAGACAGATTTCACACTCATGAAAATTCAGTTCAAAGCCACCAGAATAAGTTTTTTAACTAGAAGCTGCACCTTGTATTGGGTAACACAGGACTGATACTTCACCAGTTGGAATGAATATATAACTGCATTGCTACAGCATCACTCATCCTCACTTTCCTGCCTGAACACAGAGTCTGATAGTTTTGAAAGAAGAGGCTGACCAGAGCCTTGCTGGAATGGCAGCTATCACCAAATTCAACACCAGCCTCACCTCAACCATTCTCCTTTGGATTCAAGTGGTCTCAGTGTGCCCCAAAGAAGTGGGATGGCTTAAGCTTTATTTCCATGGCAAATGAGACAAAAACAATTGCTCAGTTTCACACATATCTTGACCCTCCAGCACGTCTGCACTAGATGCAATCCTTGTCTAATGTATTCCAGGATACCAGTACAAGGCTAGGAAAAACACAGTCATATCCAAGATGCCTGACTGCATATAAAGGTCAACCTACATTTTGGCAAACCAGACAGAGTACCTATAATTTAGAGGTCATTTTTTTGTTACCCGCTCAATTCATGCACATACCTCTGTTGTATGCTTGTAGTCTGTGAGCGGATAAAACACAGAAGCCTGGCAAAACCAGTGGTCAGGTTGGCAGAGCTCATGCAATGGGGATGGAGGATGAGCAGTATCTCAACACTTCCCTTACTGGGTAGGAAGACAGCACAATTCTGTCATGTAAAAAGCCACCTTATTAGAAACACTAATGATCATCAAACACTGACCAACAACCTTTAAAACCTCCCCATTGTAAGCATGAACAAGCACAGCTTCTCAAATCGAAGCAGGTTTTGGAGGATGTGAAGATCTTCTGACTGGAATATCCCTATCTCCAACACTTATGTGTGTATGTCCATCACTTACTTATCAATACTCAGATTCATTCAAAACAGCCTATCAGCAGAACCCTTTTTAGTTACCATATACATCCCTGCCTCCATTTCAAAGAACTGTTTTTATGACTCGCTCTGCAAATTTGCACTGCTAAGCTGAGACCCAGGACTGATAGCTAGCCTCTCTTCTGTACATGCAACAGCTCCACTGGTGGAGTTTCAGATGCAAGGTGATTTTTGTCTGATGGGCTTTCCACATGCTTTAGTAAAACCAGCACAATACCTTGCTTTCTGGAATGGGTTGCCCATGGAAGTTGTGAGTGCTCCATCCCTGGCAGTATTCAAGACCAGGTTGGACGAGGCCTTGCATGGCATGGTTTAGTGTGGGGTGTCCCTGTTCGAACTAGATGATCTTAAGGTCCTTTCCAACCCTAACTATTCTATGATTCTATGGTTTCTCAACACACACACATGTGGTTATAAAGTGCTAAAATTATTTTCTTACATGTCAGCTCTACGAACTTGCTTAGGGGTGACAAGTGAAAACTTCCAAATCACCACCAGACCTGAACAGTTAGCACAAGCATAGCCTATCCCTGCACCATAGCAAACCCACTGCCTGTGGGAGCTCGGTGCTGCGTTATGGCTGTCTTAAAAAGCAGTGAAAATTTAAAGGAATACTAAAGAACACACATCAGCATTGGTTTTTAAAACCAGTCTTATTACAAAAGCAGTAAAGTTCTGGCTGCACAGAGCAAAAGAGCCTTGCTACGTTTACCTGCAGGATCTCCAGGGAGTGTAGAACACAATCAATCTCTCATTCTCTAGGTGGAGAAGCAAGGCAAGGGGCTGCGCTGGCTGCTTGTGCCAGTGCTGCTTGTGCCGCGCTCCTGAGTTCTGCCTACCTCAGCCTTCTGTCCCAGCCCAAACTGGAAGGTGACCTGCAGGAAACTCAAAACAAGTCGTTACTGTTTTGTGTCAGCTCAGAAAATCACAACAGGGCCAGGCAGGGAGGGGGGGAAAGGCTGGAGAGGAAGTCAAGGAAATTCACTTTGGCAGAAAATAGCAAAGCCTTTTCTGAATGTTAACTCTCTAATTTAATGAAGTCTAGAGATCAGTAGAGACAATTGTCACTGCCAGCTTTGATGCATATCACAGCTCTGGAATACAAGTCAGCAAATGTATCCAGCATACAAAGGGGAAAACAACAACAAGGCAAGGATTTGACCCTTTGCTTTCATGATCCTTTAAGAAGAAAGATCTCCTTTTGAAACTATGGAGGAAAAAAAGCCTTCCCAGTCAAACAAGTCAGCAAGGAAAAGGAGAGGGAAATCACAAGGCAAAAGAGTACAGACCTGTCTTTTCTCTGTCAGTATGTGGTGCCTTTAGGGCTGTCAGCAGGAACCCTTATGGGCTGAAAACCCCTACATGGGCTGGGAAATTAGGGAAAAATTCTGTCATCCCTGTCAGGGAGCAGGCTTGCCATTTTCCCTTACAGGCAGCTAAGTCTGCTGTGCCTTCATGGCAGTAGCCTCTTCTCCCAGGCACACACTGCTCCCATGCTGGTGGGGGATCCTTGTATCCTTAGCTCCATCACTCCCCTCACTGCATCCTTCAGCAGGTATGACAAAGGGCAACGAGTTAAAACTTTAACAGCGTTGGAACTTGATGATCTTAAGGTCCTTTCCCACACTAACTATTCTATGATTCTATATGGTGAAGGAGATATTTTTCATCTCTGCTAAGCGTATACAAAATCCAAACCTCTGTGCATTGAGGGCATAGCTAAGCAAACTAATACAGTCTGATTTCTTTCAAGCACGTTTTTCCATAGTGATTTTCAATGGATAAAATTTTAAAGAATCATTCTGGTCACCAGGCTGGAAATTCATTTACCTCACCATCACATTTTTCATAAGAAAGGGCAAAAAGCTGTTTTTTGGAATCCTCCAAATTCAACACAGATTTCTTCAGCAGCCTCTGCTCTTAGGTCTGTAAGTACCAATGCTGCACATCATGAGGACTTGGAATGTTTGGGATTACCCACCACTTACTTTCCTGTGTGTGTTTTTGGTGACCATAACATACATCTCCCACACAGGTTCCTGTGTTACTGCCTACAAAGACTAATGCAGCTTGATGGGAAGGTACCAAATGCTTTCCAGGTGTTCTCAACCTGCTGCAGGCATATGGGCATGAAGAGAAGGTCCAAGACCACAGTTTTAAAGACTGCATCCAGAGTACAGCACTTGGGTGTAGTATCAGGGCACTCAGCCAGCATCATTGCTGGACAGGATTTACTCAGGAGCCTAATATAGATTCCCCAAAATGAAACACAAGTTACAAAGATGGACAAACAACATTGTTCGGATTATTATGGTTTTATTTCCCAGGAAGGGCTCTCCTAAGTACTCCCAGTGTTTCAGCTCACTGGGAGGACAGCAGACATCCACTTCTTTCCTGAAGATCTGCAGACCTAGAGTTCTCACTCTTACTGTTAAACACAGTTTAACATATCATTCTGGACAATCTGCTCCATCCTTAGCCAAAGGACTCAACTCTGCTTTCCTCTCTCATCCTCTTGATGCACCCTTCCTTCTCCGAAACTGGGTTCTGGGGAAGCTCTGTAGGGGAGCACAGTACTTCCTCTGCCCTCCCAAAGACTAGGAACCTCAAGGTGTGCCCATCTATCGCTTTATATGACTTTGTCAGGCTACAGCCTCCATAAAATTATCACATGAAAAATTCTGATGGTTAGCATGCCTTCTTTCTACTGCATGCTGGGATACGCATTGAAATACAGCATCCTTAATTCTGATGCTTGACTTCAACTTGCCTTCTCCCATCTTTCCACCCAACCTGCAGACCTGAAACCCAGATTGCATGATCTGGAAGCCAGGACCATAAGGATGCATACAGAAAAAGTGCATCCTATCCAGGGTATTGTGACTACTGTGCTGCTGGGTTCTGGCTCTGTGACATGGAGGTGAGAGGGTCCCCCCCATGCCCAGCCCCTCTGCCCAGTATACTCCAGAGGAAAGATTTTGGGGTGCTGGCCCCAAGGCAGTCCCTGTGCCCAGGAGGCCGTCCCTGCCGTTGGTGGCCATGCACTGGGCATAGTTGCTGGGTGTCCCTGACACTCAGATCCCGAGAACAAACCTGGTGCTGTTTGGTTTTCATTCCTCCCCATTTGTCAATGACCATCTTCAACAAGTGTCTTGGCTGGGCAATTGATAGCAGGCACCCACAATGTCATCTGCTTTGTCTTCCATCCCACTAATCCTCACCCAGAGGTTCTCAACCACACCATTCCTAACCATTAGGGCTATACAATCAAACCTCTCCCTTACGTACACTACAACTTCTTCACCTCACCTGCCCTGCATATCCCTTCTGAGGGTCCTGTAAGCCCTCCATCCCATTTGCCTACCTCACTTCATGGAAAGGTGCTCATGTCCTATCTTAAAACCCTGGCAAATCTCTGTTTCCTTTAGGATTTAGTATTTGGAGTACTGAAAGGAAGGTACTGTTTGTGTTTGTGCCAAAATGAGTATGTACATTCAGACTGCGTAAATAAGCACATTACTATCCATAAGTAATTGCATAAGTATTCATGTGATTCATTCATTAATCACCACCATTATTTGTCCTCTACATCATGCTTCAAGAGTTTCCAGCCACCAGGAAAGCCAAATTCTGGAATAAACTCAACTCCTATGATGGGGTGGGGAGCAAAAATCCTAACTGAGTTTTAAAACTCAGCCTGATAAATGAAGAGGAATATATGATGTGACTGCCTGAAATATCAGGAGTCTGGACCTCATGATCCGTGAGGACCTTCCCTATCCTGAGCCCAGAATTACTAAATATAATATATGATAAAGTCACTAAAAATATCTAGCTAATCACTCACATGCCAATAACATTTTAGGTGGAGTTTTGAAGAACAAGAAAGAACCCAGTACCCTAAGTACCTTCAGCCCCCCTAGTAATCCAAGACGCTAATTACACTTATCTCTATTTCCAGTAGTGGTTACAGAGCTACACACATGTAGAAAGTCCTCATTTCCTGGTATTAATACATTAAACGAACATGACAAAAAAACTGTAGAACAAAAGGAGTATCCATGTTTTAAGCACACAGAAATTAAAACCAAAGGAGAGATTCTGTGCAATTGCAAAAGCCAGAAACTGATGTCACCTCTCCCAGTCCTCCCTGTGACACCTCGTTTGTGTGAACTTCTCCCTTCCTGTGTTGTGCACCTATTGTTGAATGCATCAGAGGAGGCCAAATCAGGAAACACATTTCCCATTTAGATCTGAAACTCTTTGGCTCCATGGTACTCAACCTCAATTGTACAAAGCAGACACTGAAAATAAAAACAGTTATGACAAAGTTGTCTGCTGTATTCCCATGTTTCCTGCTGTTCCTCAGTTGTCTCATTATTCCATTAGAATAGCACAGATATACAATCCCAGACTAGTTTGGGTTGGAAGAGACCTTAAAGCTCATCCAGTTCCAACCCCTGCAACAGGCAGGAATACCTTCCACTAGAGCAGGTTGCTCCAAGACCCATCCAACCTGGCCTTGAGCACTGCCAGGGATGGGGCAGTCACAGCTTCTCTGAGCACTCTGTGCCAGCGCCTCAGCACCCACACAGTAAAGAAGGTAAGATAACATAATATGAATATATGACAACAAAAGTCTCATTTAAGGTAGTGTTTCCTAAAAAGGCTACTTAAGCTCTCAAATCTAATTTTTAGAAGTGAGACATGTATGGCTAGCTCTACCAAAGCAGCAAGATATTGAAAACATAATTATAAATAGCACAAATGCAATACAAACCCTCAACCAAACAGTCTCCCCCCAATTCAGCCCCTACCTATCTTCCCTGGCATCTGTGGTTGTTTTTCAGGTTCCATAGTTTCATGTATCCATACCGAAGCACCACAATATTGGCTTGATGTACACCATGTGTCTACACTGAGCTGGGACTCAGAAATTAGGTATTTAATCCCCCAGGCTCTGAGAAAAAGACAAAAGGAGGAGTGAGATGCCAAGATCACACCTCTGTACATCAGCAGTATAAGACTTTCCAAGGAATAAAGTCTCATGACAGCCTAAGTATTCCAACAAGCAGGATGACAACTCAAGGACATAGTAAAGACATTACAGACCTAAGCCCCAAATTCCTCCCCTCTGACTGAGGGGATCCTATGCCTCCCACAGCACATCTCACTCCTGTACTTCTTAATTACCCCAAAAGGGTCCATCTTATTGCTTTAGATGTTCTGCTTAATAAAAAGTCCTAATTCTTTAACTGAAAAATGCAAGTGCAAGACTTGGCAGCCTAGTCCCTACTGTAAGGATGGTCTACATAGTATCCAGCAAGCGTTCAATATAAGGTGTCCAGCATGGCTCTCTGCATTTCTTTCTGCATAAGATGTAAAGTTACTTCTGAAAACAGAACTTTGATGCTTTTGACAATTCTGTCTTTTTTTAATCTATCTAAGAGAATTTTGATTTCAACTAAAAGTCTTTATCTCCATAATTTATTGTGGTAGTGAGTTCCACAGATTAACCACATGTGACATAAAAGGACATTTTCTTTACCAGTTTTACATTTATTGCCTTTTAATTCAATTAGGTATCCTTCTGTGCCTCTTTCACAAGACAGGATAAATAGGAGCACCTGCTGACCTTCTTTGTGCCATACATTGTTTTATATACCTTTCTCATGTCACTTCTTATTACTCCCTTTACTAAATAACTGTAATCATTTTAATCTCCTATTATAGGATACTCCCCAACCTGTAACCATTTGCTTTGCCCTTTCTGAAAAGTTCTTGGGTATTCAGATCCCTCTATGTATTTAAAAGTAACAGATAACTTACAATAATCTTTAGAAAGTCTTGCATTATTTAGGCAACTAAGTTCCTTCCGTTTTCTGTCTTTTCTATACTGGCGCACACTTATCAGGGAAACAGTACCTCTGGAATTACCTGTGTTGGCAGCAATATTTGCAAACAAGAGAGACCAAGCTCAGCTTTAAATACATTATGTATTTGGGGCAACACTTTGGGGTGCACCCCAGCTCAGGGCTGGTTTTACATTCACAATTAGTTTGCAGCTGTAGGCAAATCCATCCCACATGCACCTCTCCAACACTCCAACACTTCAGGTGACCTTACCAGACCTTCCCATTGCACTTCCTGCTAAGTTTCTTCTCAATGACTGTGGGTTGGTGATTTCATTTCCTCTTTGTGGATGTAGGTCCCAACCAGCAACTTGTGATGGGAAGTCCCAGCACTCAGCAGGAGCAGCTCACCCAGAGCTCCCAGCTCAGGTTCCTGCTGTCGATGGAAACAAGATATGATCTCCATTTCCACTAACTCCGAGTTATCACATTTCTTGAACAGATAGAAAATCATGCAAACACTGAATGGATAAGCTCAGAGTAGTGTCAGTGCCAAAATGCAGCAGTGAGCTCAGGAGTTTGAGTCTTGTCAGAGCTTTCTCATCTCTCCCAAATATTTTGGATTCAGTTTCTCTTTTAGCAGGCAGGGCAGTTAGGTGAGGTCAGGTGTATTGTTGGTCCCAGCATAGGGTAATTTCTATCTCCAGCACACAGCAGCACAAAACTAGCGTTCTGATGTAACTCACAAGGGATTATGTCCAGGTATTATAGCTCCTTGTCTGCACTTAGTGTCTGTTCTGTACACTAGAAAGATCTCACTTTTCACATTTGTTTGATGATTCAGATTCTAATCTTGAACACCATGATATAAGCATCAGAATACCCCCATCCAACAGATTTACAAAGCCTATTTCCCTCCATCTTCGTCCTTACACCTCTCCAATGGGCCTGGTAGCCATACCACACTAGGGCACCTGAGCTGCTGGGTCCAGAGAAGGACACAGCATCCCATTAGATACTTAAGCTTTGCTAAGGGTGAGCAGTCATGGTCAGGTCTGCAGGTGCCTCTCTTTCTTAAAGAGAAAGATACCATTTCCACACACACACAAAAAAAGCAGCAGCTCTGGGTTCACCCCAGTTGCCTAACCCCAGGCACCTAGTACCACTGGAGATGCCATAGGGAGTGGCAAAACCCACAGCAGGCTGGAAGATACAAGAGGGAAACTATGGCAGATCCTCATTCTTCTGGATCAGTACCTTGATATCAGCTGCTGCAGCCCAAGGCATCTCAAACAGCAATTCTTAGGCACACAATCTGTCTTTTGTCTGAAGTTTTAGTCCCAGATCAAGCATTAAAAAGTAGTTTTGTGTGGAAAGTGGCTGAATATTCACAGTTCAGCTGTCTTCAGAGTCAACATATTTAAGAGTATCTTAATCCAACGATTGCTTTCTGAACATAACACCCACTGGAAGGGGAAAAGCAAGCCCTAGAGCAATCTGTTTTATGTGGTGCATCTAAAGCAACAGCACTCCTTTAATTGTGTAGGAAAAGAGAGCCATCTACAGGGGAAACCATTCTGGTTTGGCAAGAGAGCTGATCCGATGAGGCAGCGGGTGATCCTGGGCAACAAACACGAGGCAGTACCAGCCAAATGCTGCGTTACCAGCAGAATCATGAAGGTTACACAAACATATTCTGCATAATAGAAGCTGTGTGAATCAGGTTTAGACTCTTTCAAGCTCTTCTATAGTTTTAGCAAACCTTTTCTGTGAGCATTAAGCCAAAGCTAAAACTAACTTCACTTCCCTGTGACTACATCCTCACATTCCAGTTCTAGTAATTGCTGGAAGACACTTTTACTGGTACACACTCCATGCACCTAAACAGGAGACAGGCTCCATCTGAGGCTGTGGTCCCACACCACCTTTTCATACCCATGTCCTTTCCATCAGCCCTCTGCCCCTTGGTTATTCAGGCACAGCCATACCATATCAGATATGTCAAGCAAGAAAGATGTACCTAACATAATTGTCTACCGAAGATGTAAAATAACTCATCCTGCCTGCTCTACAATGGAAAAAGGCAATGTCTGACACTTTTTTGGTATTTAATTTTGGTATTTAACTGAACTGTATGTTCAGCTCCTTGCTGGTGACTGTAACAACCAGCAGATAAAGATTTGCAGTCTCATCAACAGCACAGGGAATGACTCCTAATTGCCTTTCTGCATCCATGGAAAAAAATCTCATGGCTGAAGTCTCCTTAATCCATTTTCCTGTTGTTTGACTGTCCCACTACATGTCATCAACAGAGAAGACATTAAAGAAGAGAGAAAGGAAGGAAGAGAAGAGTTGGCTGAAGACAGTGAGTGTTTGGACCACTCTATGTGGAAGCCTTAAGAAACTGTAGCAGAACAATTGCTCAAAATGACATAATAGAAAAAATAAGATCTTCAGTGCCAGGGGCTGCTACAATTTAGGGAAACAGCTCTAAGAGTTTCCCCATGGCCAGATCATAAAGGATGTTTTGTTACGTTAACACAGGGGCTTCCATAGTTGGCTAGATTAAGCCAATTAAAATGGCATGAAATCAATCTTTCTTTAAATACTTAAAAGCAGACTAAAAAATTAGGTTGAGCAAACCCTCCCAAATTCATTTCAATTTCTGTAATGACTGATTTATGTGATATATAAAGTTCGGCTTCAGATCTAGCTGGACTTCTAAATGTTTGTATGTTCTTACTTATTCAATCATATTCTCTTGTAGGATTATTATTTTAAACTCATCCAGACTTGAGCTTTTTGAGTTATTAGAAAAAAATTCCATAGACTTACCTTTGGTTGAATTTAATAATAGTTTTAATTCAATTAAATCTAATTGAATTACAGTAAATGCATCCTGCCATTTTATAGGTACCGAGTTGTACAGTCAATGGAACAAAGTCATCAGTGTAACAGTATAGTTTTGAGATTTAATATTGTTGATATAGGTCATAATATAGGAAACTAGGACTTTAGTGGATAGGAAAGATTTCCCTTGGCCTAGATAGACTCAAGTCCTGTGTCATAAGGAACAGTGGTTGTGCCCTTGTACTTTATAGCTTCCATTTGGTTCAGATATCACACACAGAGATACCAAAAAATGACCCCTCATGAGATGGCTATTGACTTCAGTGGGAGCTGGATGGTGTGAGGTGGTTGGAAAGGAGTATCATGTACATAGATTCTTTGGAGCCTTACTAGAACAGGACAATTTGGGTCCATCATTCTCCCTGGCCAATTACCTGAAGATAAAAACTTACAAAAGACATTCTGAAACCTTTTTGAAAGGATTTTGCTGTTCTTTCTTGTGTTTTAACAGCAAGTTTAAATGAAAAATACATGATAATCAGCAATTAGATGTGGACTAAGCTCTCCCAGACAAGGGCTGCTCTTTTTGTGTATACATACAGGCTGAGATATGTTGGTGTTCATTTTAACTATCTAGGAGTTGCGCCTAGTCCAAAGCAGTTGTCCAGGTCTCTGCAGAGAGTCCTCCCAGGCAATCCACCCAATCTGTCTTTAATGACACATACTTTAGGACTATGGAAAAGTTTTGTGCTGACATACATTTATATATTGCCTCCTACAAGCAAAAATGCCGGATTAACCACATCTCCTTGCCTTGCCACCCACCCAGCCCCAGTCGCTCATAGCCTCAGTAGTAGGTGGAGGAGATCTCTGTCAGGATGGCACTTTTGCATGCCTGCTACTACCCTGTTTGGTTAAAATCAGTCTACCTGGGGGAAGAGAGCCTCCAGAAGGCCCAAAACGGGGACTGAGTTGTGGAGGTGGAGCACTCTTCCCTAGGGGCTGGCAACAACCAGAGGCAAGAGGTATGCAAGCAAGGAAGAGCCAACAGCAGAAGCCTAACAAGTGTCTTTAAAAGGGGAGCTGGACCTGGAAAGAAAGGACAGATCTCTTGATCATTAACCAATCTTTAATTCTTTAGCATGTCTGCAGTCATTCTGCACTCCACATTGACCAGGAATTCAGTAAGCACTCTTTCTCCATCATCCAAGTCACTAGTGAAAATACCAAATAGCACCAGACCCTTTTGATGCTGATTCCCAGCTCAGCAGAGACTCATTGACAAGTGCACAGTTTCCAACCAGCTGCATATCCAAAGTATTAAGATCTTCTCTTCTCCTTTTCAAAGTGCATCAAAATAGTCTAGAACAGATATTTTGTTGAAATCTGATGCAAAATCAGATTTTACAGGAAGCCATGGCTAAAAAGAAGTGCACTCGAGTAGTTAAAGTTCAGGCAGTGTGATCATCATTAAGATTTTTATGCATGCAATTATGCCCTTTTTGTGCCTGTTCTGTGATAAAAGTGAGCAGCAGCTACTTTAATCACTACAATAGCACTTCATGCCCAGAAATCTCCACTGAAAGGTCAGTTGGCTTCCAAAGGCATAAATGTCTGAAAGGGGTCAATAAAGCACCATTAAATTTCAACAGCCCTTTCACTCAATATCCTAAACTTGGTTGAAACCAACACTTCTCTTCACTGTCTTTTTCCTAAAGGGATAAGCATAAATCTAGCTTATGCTTTTATTTTCTTATAGGGCACTGTGTAATTTTCAGCTCTGTAAAATACTGACAAGGTCACAGCAGACAGGCTTGAAACTTGCCTCTGATTTTTGATAAAAAGAACATGTAATTCCATCAGGTAATGGGAAGACAGAACAGGTATCTGGATAATCAGCTAAATTCGATAACAAAGAAGAAAAAACATAAAACTGGAAGTTAGTTGCATGGTAGGAATGCTGTCATTATGAGCACACACATATATATTTGGGATCAGTGCAGGGAAAGGGGCTTCTCTTAAAGATACTTCCTTTCTAGTAACAGAAAGAGAGGAAAGAAGCAATCTAAGGGATTATCTGCACCAGATAAAAGTGCTTGGATAAACTCCCATGCCTATTAATAGCTCATCTCCAGCAAAACACAGTGAAGCCCATGGACAGAGCAAAAAGGGTTGTTTACTTCATATAACGTCTTCTCCCAATATTTTCCTAAACAATTCCAGCATGAGAAGTAAGAGTAGATGAAGAAATCTGTGTGGAAGAGGTCCTTAGGTTGCCTCTCTCCCACCCAAAACCACAGTCCTTAACCATCCCATCTGTTCATGCTTTACTATGTGTGAAAGCAGGGAGGAAAAACAGCTCTTAATGCACTCAGGGAAGGTTGTCAGTCACAAGGGGACTTCCTCTGCTTTTCCACAACTGGCCCACACAATGGCTTACTCTGGCTCAGAGTCTCAAGTTTTCCAAATGCCAGATGAGCTGTTCAGGCAAACATACAAATCGAACCTTCACTGCTGCTAATTCCACTGCACAACTCTGAGGAGATACCTCAGCATTGCAGCCTGAGCTCATGGCTGCCTCCATACACACTGACCGCAACTTGGGTGCAAGCTGGGCACAACAGATCCTCACCAGCCAACATGAGGAGGCAAGAGAAGTCCCAGCAGGCACAAGATGGGAGTTTCTCCATGAGTTTATACAACCACAGACTGGTTTGAGCTGAAAGGGACCTTAAAGCTCACCCAGTTCCAACCCCTGGCCATGGGCAGGGACACCTTCCACTAGAGCAGGTTGCTCAAAGCCCCTGCGTCCAACCTGGCCTTGAACACTGCCAGGGATGGGGCAGCCACAGCTTCTCTAGGCACCCTGTGCCAGCGCCTCAGCACCCTCATAGGGAAGAGCTTCTGCCTAATGTCTAACCAAAATCTCCCGTTTCAGTTTGAACACATCATTCCTTACCCTGGAGAGTCCCTCTCCAGCATCCCTATAGGCCCCCTTCAGACACTGAGGTCTCCACACAGCCTTCTCTTCTCCAGGCTGAACAATCCCAACTTGCTCAGCCTGTGGGAGTTCTCTCAACTGGATTCCCCTCTGTTGAGTATGTTAATGCAAAGTAGATCAGTAACAAGCCAGGCATACAAAGCTTGGCTATTAGGCACAGCCCTTCCCACACTAGTCACTGTGCTCAGCAAACACCCACAGAATCAAGAGCCACAGGGAAAAATGCTGATAGGTAAACATACTTGAAAGCGCAGAAACTCAGCTGGGATAAATGAGTGCAGCTTCAAAGAAGTATGTGGGTCTGGCCATGGAGTTTACATTTCCAGTGTTACGGCTCAGGTGGACTCTGGGATGGGGAGACACACCATCCCTCCACCCTGCCCCGCTTCACAGCTGGGCAAGCTGCAGTCATTCAGTACTTGATTATGCATCCAAGGACAGGAATTTCTCATCTAGTTTTAAAGTTCATTCATGTTACTTTGATAGCAGGCTTATGGAACATGCTTTCCTTTGGGCTTTACTTTGTAAAGCCTGGTGTCTTGAATCAATAACTCTCACCTGAGGCAAAATGGAAGGAACAGTCTCATTGATGGCATGTGGGCCTATGTGAGAACCCTCAATATCACCTCTATGACAAAAAGTATAGCAATTCCTAAGAGTAAAGAGAAAAAACACTACTGCCTACATATATAAGCAATGATTCTGGTGTAATGGAAGGTGTCCCTGCCCATGGCAGGGGGTTGGAACTGGATAAGCTTTAAGGTCCCTTCCAACACAAACCATCTTGTTATCCATGAACACCCATAGCTCTTAAACACTAGATTACTTTGAATTAACCAGGTTGTTCTCTGAGAAAAATGTACAAGTTTGAGGAGTTCCCTTAAGCAAGTCAACTTTTACATGTTTTTCTGCAGTGAATATAGTCTCAATTTATGCAGAAAGCCATGCTATTTATTAGTCAGATATGTAAATCATACTGAGATCAGACCATAGGGCCAGATAAAGTCAAATCACAGTAGATATATTCAAATTACAGCACCACTTTGGTCTGCTCAGGCTTCAGGCTGGAGCTTCTCTCCCAGCTTATTTTCATGGTCTGCTCTCAGAGTTTATTGTAACCTCAACATTTCCAGAGAGCACCAAGGAAAAAAACCATTATATTTCTAGCCAGTTACTCGACTGCCAGTATAGTAGGACTTTATATTGATTTTCTGTCCTCAGCTGCTAATGTGGTTCACTTCTCTCTAGTTTTCTCCTTACAGGTCACTAAGATTTATGGCTGACCCAAAGGAGATGAAACCAGGAGGCAGAGTGCTGAATCACCACTGCTGGAAGCCACCTGCTGCTGACCAGCACTGGGTCACAACACATCTCCTGAATGCTTCAGGTCACCCCAAGAGCTCTACTGGGCACTGCACTCCTCATGTAGGAGAACTTGGGTTATTTTTGCCATATTTACTGCCTGCCTAATTCATTTCCTCTACCAAAGTTTATCTTAGTTGTTGAATGAAATGCAGTGCATCTGAACAAATGATCTGCTTTACAAAAGGCAGGGTCTTCACTGAGACATTGCTTAGCGAAATGCCTCCAAACCATATGTAATCATTAGTCTTATCTAGGAGAAAAAGGACTCAGTATATTTGTAGGGAGTTTCACAGAATACTACTAAATAAAGCAACATTGGGCTGGGTGTATGAGGAAAGGGAGGCATAAAACCTTCCACTGCATTCTGGAGAGGGAAAGAAGGCAAGGGATGGCACAAGAGAAAGAAATGGGCTAAGGTTAGAATCTTAACCTAAGACATGGACATGGTTTGAAATGAAGGGGATGAAATGCAACCCCTGGCCTACAGGCAGTTGAGGGTTAGGGTTTCTAGTGAATAAACTAGCAGCAATGATGCTGGGGTGCCTGCAGAAGTGTTGGGGCTCATACTGGCAGTTGTCTTTATCTCAGTGAGTTCATGTCCTGACCTGTGTATCAGCCTGAGATTTGGGTTTGGGCTAAAAAAGACCAGGGCTTCAGCTGGTGTGGGGTTGGAAAGGGACTGCAAAATGAAGTGTTCTCCAAGAAAGATACCTCACATAATTTAGTACTAGCATCCAGAATATTGCTGATAAGATTATAGAAAATCCATTGCAGTATTTTAATGCTTTCCCTTTCTTTGCCCAGTTTCAGTCTTTCTTGCTGAGAATTGCACCCACAATAGATTTCTCATCTTGAACTATGGAAATAACTTGTACTGGAAATTAAGAGAAAGATATAATTGCTTAAATCTTGTGCTACTCAAAAATCAAAGTCCACCACGGATTACTAAATACAGAGAAACATCTGCATCAGCCAACTCAAAAATAACCTAGTTCCCTGCAAAAACGTGAGCTGAAAATGGTCAGACATTGGGAGACCACATGGAAGAAGCAAGAATCTTTTCATACTGAAAGCTATGTTCAGGTGAGGGGAAGGAAATGAGTCCCATGGTTGTCCCCACCTTGCTCTATCCCTGTGCTGTGGATGGCCAGGGCAGGAGGAGGTTGGACAGAAAGACCCATGACTCGGTGGACCCACAGAGGATGCTGTGTAAGTACAATGGTATGGGGCACAGCTGAACCTCAGGGAGATTTGAAGGGAACAGGAAGAGAGACTGTCACCTTGATCTACAGACACACATGGGTAACCCTCTTGCCAGATGAATTGGGAAGCCTCATTACTGTGCCATGAGCACACCAGTGGGCATGCTATGCCTTATGGCCACCCCTGGCACAGGACCTGTGGTGGGATCTAACCTCAGCACTTCTCCCCTTCCATGTGTGCCCTACACTCAAGGGAGGAGGCAATGGAGGCACTACACCCACTGCCCTTTTCACCTTCCTCTTGAGGTAAAGGTACTCCACTTCAAAACAAAGCAGCCTCCAAACCCCAACAGCCAAAGGGCTGGTTCCCTGTGAGCCATGCCCCTGGCCATAAGACTCAGCTCAGTCCCATCCATATCATGTTCTCCCATAGCATCCCCAGCACCCCAATATCAATATGAAAGGGGAAGCCTTGGAGCTCTAGCCTGAGAACGCTGTTCCCATTTCTGTGCTGGCAGCCATGCTCTGGTAGCTAAGGGAAAAAGGGTGAGACTGCAAGCAAAGCACTTTCAAGGCTTTACCTAAAGGGAAGCATGGCTAACGACCCCATGCGATTTGGTTCTGCTCTGGCATTCTGAGCCCATTATAGTTGAACAGGTCCTAAATGTCCCATTCACATCCCCATTATGCTTAATTAAATTAGCTTATTGAGATTATCAATGGAAAAGACATTATACAATTGAAACATTCACACTCAATCAATTTTAATTGTATTCACTACAGTTGCCTGTGCCAAACCTCAGCGAAGAGAAGGAAAAGCAATTTTTGCAACTCTCATTTATTAAAGTTTGATCCGGTCGGGTTGTTTTGGTTGTTTTTCCCCAGGGAGAACCCAGCATCTGCCGCATCCCCCAGTACCTCTGCCCGGTACCGTCCGGAGCCTCCTCCGGTGTGTGAGCACCATCTAGTGCTACCGGGCGCAAAATGCCTCCACCGTCCTGTGGAGCACTAAGCTCCCTCAGGAGATGCTCCTTCTGGTAGCTGATGCCAGAAGACTTCCTAAGGGCTTAGCAGAACCTGGGTACCAAAAATGACACACCGAGAGCCACCGTCATCTTCAGAGAGCTCTTCCCTAGTTATCGCACACTGCTTGGGCTGAGGTTGTTGGTCAAAGGTGGCTTCAGAGCCTATCAGGAATGACAGGTAAAATGTCCATAGCATCACAGAATCCCAGACTGGTTTGTGTTGGAAGGGACCTTAAAGCTCATCCAGTTCCAACCCCTGCCACGGGCAGGGACACCTTCCAATAGGACCAGGTTGCTCCAAGCCCCTGTGTCCAACCTGGACTTGAACACTGCCAGGGATGGGGCAGCCACAGCTTCTCTGGGCACCCTGTGCCAGCGCCTCAGCACCCTCACAGGGAAGAACTTCTGCCTAATGTTCAACCAAAATCTCCCCATTTAATCAGCTTTAACCTCCCTCACCGAGATTTAAGACAGCCCACTTGCATTAGGCTTAGAGCATCAATATATGGGGTTTGAAATTAGATGATCTTTAAGTCTCTTCCAACTCAAACCATTCTATGATTCTATGTCATACAGTAACTTACTCTTATGCCAAAAAGGAAGGTAGATTCTGCTCCCCCCATTCTCAGACCCACCAACCACAAGTTTTTTATCTGCTCTGGGAAGCAGCAGCCCAGGCCACTGCTCCCTTACAGAGCACAACAGCAGAGAGGGGGTAGGGAAGTGTCTGGTTTTCATCCAGCACTTGTTTAACCCAAGGGGTCCTTGGTGGTCAGCACAGACCAGGATTAAGTCTCTGAGAACCAGGTCATGGTCCTGCTTTCCCTCCAGCTCAGTGGGTGCAGTGTGCTCTTCCACAGACCAAAAGCAGGGGATGACCAACCCTAGAAACCTTGTTGACTGCATGTTCTGGTCCTCTCCTCACACATGGGTGTGAATTGGGCAGGAAAGATGAGTGGGGCTCAGGGTCCTGCTGCCTGGGAGGTACACCAGTAGGCTGGAGCTTTATCACCAGCCACATCAGCCAGCAAGGCTGGAAGCAAGCATCACACCCAACACACAGGTATTGACTTGCAGGAGGCTGGGAATCCAGCTGGAAAGCAGACCTCCCAGAGCCCTGAGCCAGGAAGCTCTGATCTCCTATTTTCTGGATGAATGCTTTCACTACCAGCTGAATACAAACAAGCAGGAGACCTGATTCTCTGGTGTTTACATCTTGGAAGAACAGTTAACCATAAGCAGCCTGCCCAGATTACATGTGCAGATGAGGGTGAAATAATTCACATAGTCTCTTTAGGTGTAGGTTGTTTTTACCTCTCAGACTGATGTGCATTTCCACACATCCGGAAAGGATTTTCACGCATCTGAACTTCTGGATTAAAACTGGAGGCTCTTACACATTTTCAGTGCCTTTAATTAGAGAAGAAGCTGTCATGATCCTGCATTTGAAGGTATTTGTGTCCTTTTTCTTCCCTCAGTGACTAAGCAGAGCCTTGCTGCAAGCCAAACCTGTGGTAAGACATGGGAATTCTGGCTCACACACTCATACAGGATTTGCAAAGCTGGCTCAGAGACTTTTGTGCCAGCTATATGTGAACATCCATCCCCTCTCTCTTTAAATAGGAATGCTAACTTACTCAGAGCAAGTTCTCCCATTGCAGTTGAAGATCTCCAATCTCCTTTGCTCCTGTCTCTAAACCCTTCCCATCAAACCGATCATTGTAGAAGTAGCTGTAATTGATAGCAGGTGTCTCAGACACGTTTACTGCTCTGTAACACCACCTGCCTCATATCTTGCTGTATCATTCTCTCTTCCAACATCATGAACTTATGCTCACTGATCCAGAACAGCTGTACAAGAAGATTGATTTAGGGACGGCTTAGTTTGCAAGTGCTCACTGCTCCTCTTAATAATCAAAGAAACTCAATAGATGCAAGCATTGAGGAAGCCAATACTAATAGAATTCTTTCTTTTTGCTAGGGTTCAGAGTGAGGTTTTTCTTTCTTTTCAATAAATTTTAAGGATTATGTTGTTCCAATTTCTAATCCTCTTCCCATGCTCTGAACAAAATGATATGTATTCAAAATAAAGCAATAGCCCAAATGTATTAAGATTAGTTGTAGGTTGTCCAAATTATTCCATAATGCATAAGCTGTCTTGCTGCACATAGTGTGCTCTGTGCTGTATCTCCCTATGCTTAGGGGAAAAAAAAGCATACAGCAACAAAAGAGTAAGAACCTCCAGGAAGCGGATCTTGCCAGAATTCAAGTTGGATGGACACACAGCAGAAGGAACCTGGAAAGAGGAATTCAGTCTGCAACAGTACTCCATAAACCCTGTATAGCAAGCTCAAGAAGGCATAGTTCCTATTAATTTTGGTAATACCATCTAGCAACCATCCAGGTTGCAAGTGTTCACTGCCCTAGTATTTCTGAATACCTCAAACACCAACTACACCAATTCATTACTGCCACAGCAGGGATATGATCTGGAACTAGTGCACTCACACACTGAGCTGTATGAGCAGCAAACCCTCTGCAAGGAGGCCACAGAAATATGTACTCTTTTCCTTTGTGGCTTTCCAGAATGGCAAGGGTAACAAAACTCAGGAATTACAATCCAGCTGTCTTCTAGAAACCCCCTTGTGTGACCCTCATATGGATCACCCATATTCTTCAAGTTACTTGGAAAATGAAACCACATGCACTTTTAGGAGCAATGCTTTCTAATGTTTCACATCACCTACTGGCTCACACATGCTAAATTATCCATCCCCCTGCCCCCAGAAGTGTTGCCTTGTGGATCTGACCACTGATGCTGCAGCAGTGTTCCCCAAGAAATAGTACAACCATAGATCTGGCAACAGACTAGGTTTCCTGAGATGTAGGATAAGGGACAGGTTATCTGAGCAACAGGGAGCAGGCATGTGGTGGTATAACTGAATTTGCCAACATAAAATGCCAATAACATGTATAAGTGTGCCTGTCTTTAAAGATTTAGAGCCAAGGTACAAATGCTTCATGGTCAGCAACAAACACTGGGTCATACAGAGAAAGCATACTCAAGAGTATGCTTTCTTATTTAGCCTGAACTAAGGAAAGCTCTGGTTCAGCTGGAGCTCAGTTCACCTCTAAAGTGTTGCTGGAGTTGTCTGCTCTGCATCACATTTCCAGCTATGATCTCTATGGAATTACAGATTCTGAAAAACTTTGATTGGGAAATGTCAAAGCAAAACAGCATAAAGAAAAAAGGAGTCATTTGTCTCTCAATGTTGATCTTTTCACTGTTTTGAAATGACAATCAAAAATGTCATATTCAGAGATTTCCCTTTCAGAAGAAAACCTGAATAAATAGTCAAAGCTAACATTTGCTGACAAAGAAAAACTATTTCAGCTAGCCTGAGAGAGATGGGGGTTTGCAAGGCCAAGATATTTCAATAACTCTTTCCTCTTTAGCTGGAAACTGGGACCACCTTCCCTGGTTTTCAACCCAGCGAGAATGCTTGGCAAACAAATTAATCCGTCCTTTTACCAGGGAGGAAAGGGGAAAAAAGGGACAAAAGCAGTTTAGTGACACACAACTAAGTGGGATGGCTGCTGGCAGAACCACAGAAATACACAGAACTACACAGAACATAGAATAGTTGGGGTTGGAAGGACCTTAAGATCATTAAGTTCCATCCTTCCTGCTATGGGCATCGCAGCTTTAATCCTACAACGTGCCTGCCTGGGCACAGGTCCGCTTGTGTGAGATGCCTGCCTGTGAACACTAGTGATGCCAAGCAGCTGTACCCATCATTTAGCATCCCCCACACAGCAAATCCCTCCAGGCAGGGAAGAGCTGTGGCAACAGGAGTATGAATGCTCCAGAGGCTGCCTGTCCTAAAACCTGCTTTAAAACCTCAGTTTCTGCTTGTTTCTGCAGTTCTCCCTTCCTGACTCCACACCCAATGGCTGTTCTTGAACCTCATCTTCTAAAAAGGTGGGGGGAGGGGGAAGAACAACTCCCAAGAAAAATGTTTTCTTTATGAAGCCATCCAAACTTCTCATTTTTTTCAGGGAAGACTAATAATGGCAAAGCACAGAAAGATACACTACATGGGCTTGTCCTTCCCACTGCTACTGGGAGCAGAGCAACACGAAACTAAATAAAGATGTTTACTGACAGACTAATAAACAAATGGGCCCATTTTGATGTAACCTTGATGAATGGAGCATCCAGGTGTTTTCAATAATGGCAATAAGCACTACAACTCAAAGTATTTCTGATCCAAGTATAATGCATTATTAGGCCATTAGAGGCTGAGTCTAGAGGGCCATTTGTGCTCAGGCCTATCAATAATGCTCCTTCCCAGCCTACATTTAGGCCAGGGGAATTAGTCATACGGCTATTCTATTTAATAAAAACCAAAAGAAGACGCATCAAGAATTGCATTACATTTTAACAGGGTTACAGTAGTCCAGGAGGACCACAAGTTTAATTTTCATAAGAGCATTCATTCCTCAATTATGTCAAACATGAAAATGTAAATGGCAAATTTAATGCTAACAATATCCCTCAAAGCACATTGGCAGGTAGCAACCATTATGTCGAGTGAATGCTGGCTGCATAACAAGCAGCCCCAAACTAGACAGCAGGGGATTAAAATTGCCAAGCTGAGCTCCACTGATTACAGCTGCACACTGCCTAAAATATCCTTTGTAATATGTATGCAGACTGAGGGTGAATTCTTTCCTCCTGAAGAATTTGCTGACCATGCAAGAATCACTATTAATATTAGCTGAAGGTGGCAGCCACAAGATGCTGCAAGAGCCACACTCTGGGTCCTTTCAAGCAAACACAACAAACCAAATCCATCCCCCGTTGTAATTCCATCAAAGAGGAGGAAGTTGCATGCACAGACACACTTTGCAGGCTACTCCTTGACCAAGCAGTGGTGCCTACATGGGGATGAGAAAGAGCAGGCAGAGGTTGGATGCTCACATGTTGCTTCAGGAATGCAGTCTGCAGCTTCCCTCACAGCCAGTGAGGCACTGGCACAGGGTGCCCAGAGAAGCTGTGGCTGCCCCATCCCTGGCAGCGTTCAAGGCCAGGTTGGATGGGGCTTGGAGCAACCTGCTCTAGTGGAAGGTGTCCCTGACCATGGCAGGGGGTTGGAGCTGGATGAGCTTTAAGTATCTTCCCAACACAAACCATTCTATGACTTTATGCGTTACTCCGTGTGCACTGGTCTGCTAGGTGGTACTGCTGAACAAATGCAGTCAAGGCACTTCTGTGGCCTTCATAGTTCTAAAGAGCAAGTTGCATTAGGTTCTGTAGCATGTGCCATGCAAGCAGAACTCTCTCCAGTTTACATCTCTGCTCACAGAGCAGAAAGCATCACTACCATTGCAGTTCCAAAATGGTTTGCTCATTATGAAGCAGATTCATCTCTCTTCCTGAAGCCACTGAAAGCATGTCTGTGCATTAAAGTCACCTCTATGTATGTTTCTGTGTGTCCTCTTGTATACACAAGACCACATAAATGGATAGGTGTGTGCATATAGCAGACAGATTTAATGAAGATATTAACAAACATTTCCACATAACCATCAATACAGCCTCATTGTGTAGCAAGGAAGATTGTTTTTTTCCAAGATTGACCAAAAACCACATTAATGCTAGATATCTATCTCTCAGTTCTGGTTTTTGAGGTAGGAAGTGCTACTCAGTCACATTATCTACCCCAAAACTATTCACAAAGCCAAGTTCTGATGAAACTGAACAAGGAGATACTTAACAGAATCATATTTTTTTTCAGTAGCTTTTTTAACATAGGCCTGAATCAGAGTTTGAGGATTTTTTAATTTCCCTTGGACCCTTAGCTTTTTTCCTCATAGAAACATCTGAAAAGTATAAGCAGGGACATCTGAGGTACAGATCTGTATATTCATAGAGCCATGTCACTAAAACTTCTAAATGCAGCATTGTTTTAGCTTAGGTAAGACATCAGCTCACTGTCATCATGCTGCTTAGTTTATGCCTAGATGTGCACAACCAAAAGTCAAGTCAGATAACCCTCTCCACATGCCTTGGAGATGGGAACTTACCCCATCCAACAGTGTGCAACAGGGCCACAAGGACTCCAGCTGAATCCTCAGCATCTTATAGATGGATAGAATTGGAGTCAGAAAGCACTGTGAGAAAGCCTGGACTTTGTGTACCCTGAAAATCTTTAGGTGTTGTTTTCTACTCATCTTTACCAATCCTGGCTCTCATTTTCTTCCTTTCTCTCAGACAATGCAAATTAAACCTCTCTTTCCCATAGGCTTTTCTTTCCCCTCTTTTTCTTCATCAGCCTGGTCCCTCTAAGTCAGCAGGTTCCTGCAATCAGCAGAACCTCCATTATCCCCAGTCCCTATCAGAGCAGTCACTCCCCACCTGCCCTGTCCTCCTGCCACTGCTCCTTCTTCCACCTCCATCTTATATAGCACTGAGCAGTCAACTCCCAACCCAAAACCTTGGCACTGGATACTTTTGGAAAATGAAGGTATGAAAAGGCATTTCCCAGTCAGATTTGCAACTCCTGCTCCTTTTTCTTCCAATGACCACAAGCCTAGTGCTCCAATTGCTGACACAGAAACCACATTTTACCAACCAGCTTCTTACAACAGAAAGACCAGCACTAACCTCACCATACAAGTTTCTGATGCCAAGCTGTTTCATGAGAGAATTACTCCTAATGCTTATGGTGCAGCACAGGAGAAACGTGGAATAAGCAGGATTTTACTATTGGTAGATTTCTTTCTTTCACAAGTCAGCAATAACAAGGAATGAGGCATAATAGCATAAGCAGGGTTTCAGAGATGTTTAAATATACACACTTGTCTGATTTAGCTTCCTTATCTCTTGGATGCCTTTCCTGCTAAGAGGAGAAATAATTCTGCATCTTGACCAGCTTTGGATTATACCAACTGAAAAGGCACTGCCAACACATCCTTCCACTTGCTAAGTTAGCATGAACACTCAGCATGCATTTGGAATACGCTGAATTGAAGATGAGAGAGATCAGGGAGCAGAAACAAAAGGAAAAAGGACAACAACATAGCTAAGGAAGTAACTTAGTGAACAGAAAAGAATTTAGAAGCATTTCTTTTTTGACGATCCATTCACAAGAAGCTAAATTGTTTTTTATGGGTGTTTTGGAAGGAGTGAATAAAGTTTTGGGAGTCTTCTTCAAATTCCTGAAGCCACAGAGAAAGCCACTATGTCTTTATTTTTTCTTAGCATAACAATGTTTTGAGGGAGCTCAGTTTTCCAGGGCTGCAGGAGAGATTGAGTTCTAATAGCAGTCACACTTCACAAAGCGTGTGCACTCTGAACCCAGCAGATGTGTTTTCATGATGATTGGTTCTTGTTATTTTAGTCTCTGCGCCCCAGCTTTCCTCCAAGGATCACTGTGGGAACCAGCCCAGAACAAGTGCTACCGCGTGAGATCCTCTCTAGCTAGAGACTCTTGTGTCAGCACCAGGAAAAACCCAGCTTTCATCAGTCCAAAGTGAGGGTCAGCTCTCACTTCAGTTCTGAATTTCAGCAAAACATGGGTTGTTTCACAGTGGCTTCCTGAAACCCCAAAGCAACCAAATTCTTAAGTACTGGAAGGACTTGCCTGTGAGCACATTTAACCAGCATCACAAAGGTGGGTTAACCCACCTCAGTTTCCAAATGCAAGAACCCACCTCTGACCTCAGTTTTCACTTGCTGAGAATTCTTCAGTTGGAAGCAGCCAGGTTTTCTTTTCTGGGGTGGGTTATTTTAAGCCTATGTCAGATGCCATCAGTCATCATCCTAAGAGAACTACTGGGACACACGGCTTCACTTTCAATGTCCCGCAAGGAACTTCACAAGCAGCCCACAGCTGTATTGGCATATGGCTATCACCACTCCACTCCCCAGACATCTTACAATAATAAACTGGTAATTGAAGGGCGAGTTCAGTGCTGCTGTTTGCAGAGAGCCATGACCGCTGAATGATTACGACAGCAGGCAGTGCTACGGAGGTGTTGAAAGAGTCTATTAGTCTGCTTAGTCTAAGGCAGGATGGAGTGTTGATGCAAGCTCTCTACAAACAAATGCCCTGCACAGACAGACACAAGAGCAGCAGCAAATAGGGGGGCTGTCATCAGAGAAGTGTCTTGCTTGAATGTGTGAGAAGTGCACAGAACTAGGTGACCAGGGCTAGAAATGCAGGGAAAGAATCCTCTCTGCACCTTTTGTCATGGTGGAGAGGCAAGGCAAGAGGAAGACTACTTGCTTGCCAACAAGAAGTCAGCCCCATCCTGTAACATAATGGACCTCAGAGACTCATTCCCTGGGAATTTAAATGATCCATTAGATGCCCAAGGGTCCAGGTCATGCCCAGGAAAAGAGAAAGATCACCAACATTTGGAAGTCTGAGCAATAAGTGGGTCCAAACTATGCTGATGTTTCCCCAACAACAGCCCTGTGGGATCTGAAGGAAGAGATTCAATTAAATTACATCTGTCACCTCAGGTTAAGGTTTTAATTAGGGATCACAGGTACTTAAAGAAAGGGGAAATCCTGCTTTGGGGAAACCCAAAGTCAAACTCTGTCTGTTTCAGTCCAGTGTATCCATACAGAGAAAGCTGCATAACCCAGTCCAAGCCAGATTCTACACAATCACAGCATATCCCACACCCTACTATTTCTCCTACCATCTCTTCAGCTTATAGAATCCCAGACTGGTTTGTGTTGGAAAAGACCTTAAAGCTTTTCCAGTTCCAACCCCTGCCACTGGCAGGGGCACCTTCCACTAAAGCAGGTTGCTCCAAACCCCATCCAACCTGGCCTTGAACACTGCCAGGGATGGGGCATTCATAACTTCCTGGGAATGTCTGTTCCAGGAATTTCTTCCTAATACCCAACCTAAATCTCCCTTGTTTACATCTGGACCCATTACCTGTCAAACTTCTCAAATGCCTTTTTCCATGAAAGTCAGCAGAGAGGCATCAATTTGCATTGTATGCAAACATGGCCCTTCAAACAGAATGGAGATAATGAAGGTCACTGCCTGGTGACTGTCATCAGCTGGGGGGAATTTCCTCTGCCCCTGTCCACAGGGCTGGAACGCCAGTGGGGAGGCTGAGCAGTCCGGTGGTGGTGATCCCTGGCTGTGGCTGGAGGTGCCTACCAGGACACAGCATTGTCTCCACACTTCCTCATAGGACTTATCAGCATAGGGTGATCTGATTTCCCAGTGTAAGGTGCTCAGACACTGCTCCTGAGCACTGGATCCTTCTCCTTTTCTTTTACTCCCCCACCCCCCCTTCAAAATTGAAGGGAAAGGATGCTTTAGCACAGGCTGCTGCAGAAGCACCTGCACAACAGATGCCAGAGGCAGAAGGCTTCTCAAAGTGGGATCAGCTTCTCCAGGCTGGCATATCTGCTGTGGCCCTGCAGGCACCATGCTTCCCAAAACCACCATGTGAAAACACTCCTGCTGCCATTAGAAGTGTATGAGAGTAATCCCTTTCTGTCCAAACTCAGCCAGGTCCCTGCACTCAGGGGTCAGTTCACCACAGTCAGCTCGCTCCTCTGCTATCAGCCTGTGTTATGGCCCAGAAGATCTGGAGGGCAGGATTTAATGCGTGCCTTGTGATTCCACCCACTGAGGATGTCCAGTGGCATAAGCTCATCATATGACTGCATGCTGTGCACATTGGGGTAACCATGTGGAAGAGCTAATTACAAGGCAGGAAATTAGAGCACAAGCTCAGAGGAAGCAATCTTTCAGCACACAGCAAAGCCAATCACACAGTCTTTAGCAACCATGCCTTGAGTAGAAAAAACTGGCTGCTGAAGGAGGACCTGGGTTAAATACTTCTCTTCCCCTCTGCATCCTCTCAACATCTGTCCTTGCTGTAGCACAGCTCAGTGGAAGTCTAAGCAATGTTGTCCAAGAGCGATGGAAAGCTCCCTTCATTAACAGTTCAGCAGGGTACTTGAGCATGTGTTTAATGTAGGCATATGGATAATCTTGCTGACTTCAGCAGGATGGCTGGCATGCTTTTTATTAGGCTCATGAGGGAGAACCTTGCTGAGTCAGATCCAGAAGGTTCATACTTTCTCCAAGATCAAAGGCAGCACACCACCCTCTGCAGCAGAACCCACACGGCTGCAGCTTATTTGCTTTGCACTGACTATGTCCAAGCAGGATGAAATGCAGCCTAGAAGCCAAATTAAGCTCTCCCCTTGCTTTGCTGCAATTGTTTTATTTTAGAGCACATCAGCAGAAAAAGTTGATGTTTGACAGTGCAGAGATTTGCAGGTGAAACACTGGGATAATTTGCAAGTTGCTGCTGTGCTAACATACAGAAGAAAAAACCTGCAATACAGCTAAGATGTTAAGTGTGTTAGAATAATGTTTTCATTGGCACCAAGACATCTTCACTGCCTCCCCTACCCCAAGATGGAAGAACTAACTGCCAAAGGGCAATTCCTTTTGACTTGGGATCTGCATTTACTACTACTGTTTGCTTTGAAGTCTCTGTGCCAGCAGGACAGAACACTAAAGGGTCTTTGAACTGTCTATTCCACAGCCTGTGTCTTCCTCTCCAGCCCTAATCCAAATTACCACCAAAGCAGAGCCCAAGCATGACCCTTCCTAACTGATAGAGAAGCTCTGGAGATAACATCACAGTCATGTGAAAATGGACTCTAGCATAGATGGCTGCAAATGATAAAATAATCAAAGTTTGCCTTTGGCCTGCAAACACTGCTCCAGGGCAAGAGGTGAGCACACAGAGAGCTGTCAAATCACATCGGGATCTCAGTGGATCAGCTGTGATCAAAGTGCTCACAGCTGGCTGCCCACTGCAGCACAATGCAACTCAACAGCACAGATCTCTAGGAAAGGCAGAATAGCAAGTACAGCCAGTGAATGGGCAAAAGATAATAGTACAGGAGCCATTCAAAGAACCTGGAAACAGAGAGGTATCATAAGGACAAGGGCAGTGCTTGGGAAGCAATCCACAGGGTCTCCAGCATCAGCCAGTGGGCTATATCCAGACTAGGCCTCTGAAGACTGAGGAACAAGAATCAGTTCAGAACAACAAAACAGCTAGCAACACAGATCCACTTTGTAAAGCATACTGGCAGCCCTCACACATGTAAAGACATGCCTGTATACACACATACATATCAATCCTTACCTTACACTCATTTCAACCCGTACACTTGGTACAGGTTGAAATAGCAATGGTAGTTAGGTACAACTGACATCCCACAACATTTATGAGACATAAATGATGGTCATGCTTAGAAACATGATTAATGATGAAGAAATAACTATGGGTTTCTTGCCATCTCAGCAGTTCCCAGCTTAAATTGCTTTATTTCACATGCACCAGCCTTTGCACCAAGTTTCCTTAGTGTGTAGCACAAAGTCAAACTGAAATGGAAAAGCAAAACTGTTTTATTTTATTTCCAATGACTGTGCCATCTACTCAGCAACAGAAAAGCCTTAAATGCTTCAGCCTAAGATCACTGTCAGCTGAAGACAGCAGATTAATACTGTGAGAGCATGAACTGAAGCAGAGCACGGTGCTTGCCTGCTGGCTTGTCCTCCAGTGCCAGAAGCAGTGCAGAACCCAGCTAATCTCCAACCATAACCAGAGGTAAAACCCACACAACATATTTTGGGCAAACATCTCAAGGATCAGTTTTGCCAAGTAAAAGGTTATTGCACCAAAAGGTCACTTTTTCAGTGTCATTTCACTTAAATCTTTACCACCCATGTTCACACACATTGACCAAATAACCAGAAAACCAGGGACAGTTTTCCCACTAGCACACCCATAAACATACCTTTCCTTTGAAGCAATGGAAAACTTTTAAGGCACTTAGATACTATGATGATAAGCATGGCATTAAAAAAAGAAAATGTAGATAGATAAGATAAGGAAGGGGATTGTCTTGTAGGAGCCAGCAGCTGTAATTTGACATGATGATAATTTCCCTTGTGAACACTGGGACAGGGGCAATGTGGCTCTCTCATCTTCCATTAGCAGGGCAACAAATACAAAATGCTTCTCTCAAAGAGCCCTGTAAAAATCACCCTCTCCAGATGATGTTTAGAGTCAAATGCTCCTCTCTGAAATGGCAGGCTGAGGAGGGAAAGGGACAGCATCAAGTGTTGACAGCTCGTCAGAGCTCAGACACTAAGTGAAAGTGAGACCAGTGCTTGGATTAGGACACTGGTAAACACCCATCACCAAGGAAGAGACAAGATCACTAAACATGAATTGTACTGAGAGGTAAAAGCAGGAATGAATTTTGCTGGTGTCTCAGCTTCCTCCCCTCTAGTGAGGACTCAGGAAAGAAAGTCATTGTAAAGTCATCCCTTGGAACCAATTAACTGGCAATCTTCTACATGAGAGTGACATTGTGCTGTGAGGAACGTGAGGTGGCACCAACATATGGGAATAAAAGCAAACAAGCAGAAAAATAAGGCAGTGCTTTGAAGAGACCTCTGTAAGAAACACGATCTCCCACCACACATCACTTACATTCCTCAAAACAGCCTCCTACTTCCATGCAGTGCATGGCTACATTACCATAAGATAAACATCACTGCATACAAGTGATGAACTTTATTTTACTCCCATGTGTAATGCACAGGAGTCCTTTAACATTTAGTCTACCATAAGCAGCGGAGCAAATTTTGGTAAACGATAGAGGCCTGATTACAATTTGCTATTACTGTAGCCTATAAATGATACCCTGAACACACCAGCAAATTTACACCCTCCTCTGATGCCTGCACAATCCTCTCTCTACATATTCCAGAAAACACAAACTCGCTTTTCTTTAAGGCTTCTTTAGTATCAGGAGCAACACTTCTGCAGTCACAGCCAGCGTCAACTAAACCCAAGATACACTCATCCCTCAACATCAAAGCTTGGAGCATAAAGAAGCCTTCTTTCGGCTCATACAGACAGAATAAGGACCATGTTTCTATTTTGCTTTTGCTGTGTAAGTGCTGGGTAAAGCATTTGCTATAGAAAGTTCACAAAAAGCTACAGGATTGGTTTGTTTGAAAGGTCTTGAACAGATTCCAAGTGCTATTGCTAGAGCTCAATGCACAGGGTTAACCATGAGCTGTCCACCACATCACCATAACACAAGCACACATCAAAAGCCCTGGCTGCATCTATAGACACTAATCATTTTTTCCTCCAGTTTTACCTTGTTTGCTTGGGTTTGGGGTACAAGGAAGAGTCCTCCCCTCTCAGCAGTGAGCATTTATGCTCATTTCTCTTGACAAAAGATTTTTGTCTCCCGTGGCTCCACTGAACCAGAGAAATGGGGAACAGGGAAATCGCCATCCTCCTGATATCCTGGGATGTACCCATGGGACTTCATTCAGCATCTGCACCCATCCCTCTACTAAAGGCAGCCATACACATGGAGTTAAATACTGAAGTGCAGCAAGCTGAAGCATCTGTATGAATTAAGCCACAGAACTTGCCCTGGCTGTCACCAGCATCCCAGTTCAGAACAATAGGTGCTATTTGAAGCTCCAAATGCATTTCTGCAAAATAAACACAGATATACAAGAAAAAAAATCCTTCCATTACAAAACTGAAGCAGAATAAGCAGAATATACAATGGAGCCAAGTATAACAAGAAAGCATCTGGAGGTTTTGATTTGTATGCATACATATATATATGCACATTTATATATATAAGCATTTTATATTAGGAAGAGACTTTACTATGGGGGAAAAAAAAAAACAACAAAACAAACCTATCTTACTGGGGTAGAAAGGTCAAGATACTTTAAATCAATTTTTCCACAATTTGTGTCTGAGAGAAACTGATGCTGTCTAGGTACATTCTGCTATCTTGGGATGAGCTCAGGGCCAGCAAAACAAGGTGATAAGGAAGGGACATCATCTCAAAACTAATAAATCTCCTTCCCAGATGGCACTTTTATCTAAGAGTGCCAAAAGAAGCCAGACAGGAAATTTGTGGAACTATATCATGGTAAACTCATTAAGAGTAAGTGAGTTTCTGAAAGACTAAAAGCGAGTTAAACTGGTGCCTCTGATTAAAAAAGGACCTCAGCACTTCAGCTCCATCAGCCTAATGTTTACAACGTATGGAATAATTTAATTCACCAGAGCATCAGTCCTGTGAATACCTATGAAGGAGATAACATAATAAAGCTAGCATTTTAAAGATGTCCCCAGATTATGTGCTAAAACTGATGAGTGCACGAGCACTGCAGCTTCCCTGGGTGGATATTAAACAGGACCGGTCCCAACACCGATCCCTGAGGGACACCATTCGTCACTGGCCTCCAGCCGGACACTGAGCCATTGAACACAACTCTTTGCGTGCGGCCATCCAACCAGTTCTTTATCCACCAAGTGCCCCACCTGTCAAATTGATGTCTCTCCAATTTAGAGACAAGGATGTCCTGTGGGACAGTGTCAAACGCTTTGCACAAGTCCATGTAGATGACATCAACTGCTCTACCCCTGCCCATCAGTTCCGTAGCCCCATCGTAGAAGGACACCAAATTGGTCAGGCAGGATTTCCCCCTAGTGAAGCCATGCTGGCTG
>NDXB01006587.1:703-12682 GCA_002631895.1 Agapornis roseicollis | reverse complement strand
GGGGTTGGAACTGGATGATCTTACGGTCCTTTCCAACCCGAACTATTCTGTGATTCTACGATTCTATGTGTTATCAGTGTTGTTCTCAGACTAAAGCCCAAGCACAGCACTGCGTCAGCTACTAAGAAGGAGAAAAATAACTGTTAGAACTGAACCCACGACATCCTTCCACTGATCATACAGGGAAACTCATCTATGTGAGCATCACGAAGCTTGAAGGGGACGGAGTATTTTAATTACAAGATCACAGAAGATAAAATCGATGTTTTAATTCTTATTTTATTGCTTTTTTTTTTTTACTGGAACTCTGCCTTCTCCCTGCAACCCTCAAAGGCACGCAAGGAAATAATGAAGACCTAATCTCTTTTGCTTGGTAAAATATGGAGCAATAAGTGGCTGTTAAGATTGATTTAGGGGCTGAAGCAAAGCACAAGCCTGGGGTAGCTTTCACCTTGTTATTTCTCAGGATGATGCAAAGAAATTGAAGCAGGGCCTTTTGCAGGCAAATCACAAGAGAAATTGGGAAAAATAAGCCTTGGGAACAGCAGTTTTCCTTGGGGTGACTGAAGCATTCTGTGGTGCTTCTGCTTCATGTTGTCCCGAACAGCTGGACCAGAATCAGTTACTTTGAATGGATGATCACAGTTAAAAGGCATATGTAAATGTGCATAGATATAGTCATATACCTTGAAATATACATTCTTGTGAGACAGATAAGAGTCTGAAAATACACTTCTATCTGCCCCAAAGCACCATCAAAGAGCTGTGGGGCTGGGATTGATGCCAGAATTCGCTCAAGAGGTTTGTGTGCCAGACAAAAATGCAAGAGGGATCATGAGTAATCCAAGTAGGNAGAGCTGTGGGGCTGGGATTGATGCCAGAATTCGCTCAAGAGGTTTGTGTGCCAGACAAAAATGCAAGAGGGATCATGAGTAATCCAAGTAGGCTGGAGAGGACACAAGGAAGGCTAACAGGGCAGAAGTGCTCCCTCTTTCCTTCCCTTCCCTTCCCTTCCCTTCCCTTCCCCTTTAACTTTCCCTTCCCCTTTAACTTTCCCTTCCCCTTTAACTTTCCATTCCCTTCCCTTCCCACCTTGTAATTCCACTTTGGAAGACAGTATGTTGCTTCATCAGCTATCTGCCCACATGGCTGCATATGTGCTTACCTGCCTTCTCCTCCCACTCACAGGTTGGATCTTCTTGTCCAGATACCTGACTGAAGGCAAAAGTGTAAATGCCAAGGATCAGAGAGGCCAGCAAGCAGGACCATCACTTCAGGTTTTCCTGATAGACAAACCATGACTTCGCTGCAAAAATAGGTCTGAGAAATAGTCATATGAAAAATTCAATGTTAAAATCCCCCACACACCCCCTTTTTTCCCTTAATAAATCATTACAGCTCAGGTTTTCCTTAGGGGTGCTGGTTGGCAGGAAGTTTGACATGACCCAGCAGCGTGCGCTTGCAGCGCAGAAACCAACTGTGTTCTGGGCTGCATCCAAAACAGCCTCACCACATTGTACAGGAAGGGGATTCTTTCCCTTTTGGGCACTCTTGTGAGACCCCCACTAGTGTGCTGTGTCCAGCCCTGGGGCTCCCTTCACAAGAGGGACATGGAACTGTTGGAGAGAGTGCAGAGGAGGCCAGAGAGATGCTGCGAGGGCTGGAGCAGCTCTTCTCTGGAGCCAGGCTGAGGGAGCTGGGCTGGGGCAGCCTGGGGGAGAGAAGGCTCCCGAAAGGGAGACCTGAGAGCAGCTCCAGTGCCTAAAGGGGCTGCAGGGAACCTGGAGAGGGGCTTGGGACAAGGGATAGAGGGGCAGGACAAAGGGAATGGCTTGAACCTGCCAAAGGGGTGATACTAGGAAGAAATTCTTCACTATGAGGATGGCAAGACAATGGAACAGGTTGCCCAGAGGTTGTAGATGCCCCATTCCTGGAAACATTCAAAGTCAGGTTGGACTGGGCTTGGAGCAACCTGCTCTAGTGGAAGGTGTCCCTGCCTATTGCAGGGAAATGGAACTAGAAAACCTTAAAGTCCATTCCAACCAAAACCATTCTATGATTCTATTATTTCCCCACAGGGATTGATTGCTCCTTTGGGCAGAGGGAAGTGCAAGATTGGCTGAGATTAGATTTAGAAATAGGGGATGCAGGTGTCAAATTTGAACACAGGCATCAGTACGGCTGTACATTCACAGTCCCATCATTGATGGTGTCCACTGCAGGTCTCTACATTTGGGTATATGTACACATATTCTGGTATAATGATTCCCATTCTCTGATCTTGATTGCCTGTGGTCCACAAGCTCATAGTAAGAAGTCTGCAGAACATCTATGGGTACATAGTGAACAGTGGAGTGTATTGAATTGAAGCTCTTGACAGTAAACCAAGTCGTGCTGCTAGAGCAATATCAGTATGTGGCAGAGACATCCTGGTCTGAAAAGTGATCTTGCAACAAACAGTGACTGTTTCTCTTTCCCATTTCTTCATATCAAAACAGCCATCAAATATACTCCCATGAAAGATTTTATGTTATCCTTGTGGAAGGGATGATCTTAAGGCCCTTTCCAACCTGAACTGTTCTATGGTTCTATGACATCTAAACCCAGAGAAAGCAGCTGATGAGGAAGGTGAATATTCTTCAAATGCCACCTATGGCTTCATATTTTCCCCCCTTGTACTCTTATCACATTTCCCTCCTGTAGGTCAACTACTAATATAAAGCAATAAAGAGAAAGATAACTTCCTATTGATCTGGAAAATAAAGTGGGAGCCACAAAGTGGAGAGAACAAAAGGTTGCAACTCTATTCAAAACCAGAAGTACACTGCAATGGTGCCTTTGAAAGCTAACTCAGCAACTACCTGCACCTGGACCTTTACCTACAGGTTGTGGCAAAGGGGAAAGCTCAAAGAAGGAGGAAGGTGCATAAAAAGAACTAACTTTGAACTATAAATATGTCCCAGCTCTGAAAGGATGAAGACACAACAGGGAGGCACAACTTGAAGCCTTGCTGGAGATTGATGGGAGCAATCTTTTATTACCACATGAGGAAAGCACTTGGATTTGATCAGTGGTAACTTAGAGACCTCCAAACTGAATCAAACTCCTCCTGGTTTCTTGATTTTCTTCTCCTCCTCCTCCCTGTTCTGATCCCCATGAGAAAGAAGCCCACCAGTAGCAAATCAGGGAGAGCCCAACCTGCTGCTGGAGTAACTCAGCTTCACCCCATGGGTCTTGGGGGAGCTGACCTGATTTGTCATCATGAGATTGAGTCTCACAAGCTACATGCAGAAGGGAAGGCTCAGGCAGTCTGAGCTGATGCAGTTTATTCCCTGAGACGAAGGAGAAGCCTTGATGAAGGGTACGGAGAGGTTGTTATAACTTCCATCTTTCCATACACTCCAGACTCATCACTACTACAGCACTACCACTTCACCTCACTGAACTGCATCATTTAAAATCCCATTGACTAAGTGGTCTTTTAGTCCATCCGGGCTGTAATTTAGCATTGACTTCCATTAACCTCAGGGGAGCTACATAAATTGTGCCATTAGACACTACCTACCTAGGTAGGAAACTGCTCTGGGGTACATCAGACCCACCTTCACTATCCTCTTTCTTCTTTATCCTTCCTTTAGATGAGGGACTCTTCATTAGGGACTGGAGTGACAGGACAAGGGGGAATGGGTTCAAACTGAAACAGGGGAGGTTTAGATTGGAGATAAAGAAGAAATTCTTCCCTGTGAGGGTGCTGAGGCACTGGAATGGGTTGGCCAGGGAGGAGCGCTCCATNGAGGCACTGGAATGGGTTGGCCAGGGAGGTTGTGAGCGCTCCATCAGTGCCTGGCAGTGTTCAAGGCGGGGTTGGATGAAGCCTTGGGTGCCATGGTTTAGTGTGAGGTGTCCCTGCCCATGGCGGGGGGTTGGAACTGGATGATCTTAAGGTCCCTTCCAACCCGAACTATTCTATGATTCTATGATAGCACTTCCACTGTACTGGAGTTGTGCTGGACTAACACTTCTGTGTCAGAGAAAAGAAAGATCCATCTTTCTATTTGAAAAACAGGATTTGTTTTCTCTCCTGCTTTTTTTTTTCCCCTGGAAGGCCCAACAGCATCCTGAATTAGGAATGAAATAAAACTTATTGAAGAATGGGACACATGAGGTAAAGCCAGACACTCTGCAGAGGATCAGAGAGATTATTTCTAACGGAAGTTATAAGAAATGAGAAGCAATGAACTGAGCCATCCTTAACATCTTTTCATAACACAAAGCGTTGGGCAGCCAGTCAGGGGGAGAGAAAACAACCAACCAACCAATCAGCCCTGCCTTTTTCTTCTTTCCTTTTATTTTTAGCCAGGAAACATGTTCAGGCCAAGCTGAGGATATCTGTCAGGTTGGTTAGATTCTCCTTTACTACAGGAACACTCTGAAAAGGACACTCCAAATGGGTCACTTCTCCCATCAACCACAGGGTGAACACAGCAGTGGCTGATTAACAGCATGGAGTAAAAGCCATATAGGACAAGAAGGAGGTGAAGCCTTGCTCAGAAAGGAAGCTGTGGGAGAAATGAAATGGGTTGGCTGTAATTTTCCAGGAGCCTGCAGCCATGACTGCAGCAATGAGCCCATCAGTTCACAGCTCTGTGCTGTGCTTAGGTTCTACTTGCAACACTGGTCACATCTTTACCCTAAGACAGTCTAGATACAGGCACACAGTAATGTTCAGTCTGTCTGTGAGGGTGGCAGGGAGTTAGGAGAGAAACAAATCACCTACGTTGAGGGTCTATAGAGAGAAGGATGTTCATGCAATGATCACTACTCTGGAGATTTAGTTGTGTCACTATAGTTGACGGCAGGGTAAACATATCTCCCAGCTTTAGGTATTGACCTAGATCATAGAATCATAGGATGGTTTGTGTTGGAAGGGACCTTAAAGCTGATCCAGTTCCAACCCTTTGTCATGGGTAGAGACATCTTCCACTAGAGCAGGTTGCTCCAAGCCCTGTCCAACCTGGCCTTGAACACTGCCAGGAATGGGGCATTTACAACTTCTCTGGGCAACCTGGTCCAGTGTCTCGCTACCCTCTATTGACCTGAATCTCTTCAATCTCCCTCTACCAGTTAATGGTGAGAAACTATAAATGGGATTCATCTTATCTATCTTCAGATGTCTACACCTGCATTGGTTTTCTGGCCTCCTATAAGAGTAGAGATCTAGTCAATAGAGGTAATGGCACAGGTCTGCCCATGCTAGGGTAGGTGCCTAGCTTCTGTCAGATATCTCATACCCTGAACTGGGCTCAGTAAAGAGAACGTAGGGTGCCTTGCTGAGATGGAGACTCCTCTATTGCAGATATCCATTCTAGGTCAGATGGGTTTCACCTACGGAAGATTGTTTGGAGAAGATGTCTGGCCTGGGTGTGCTCTATCTTCCTGTGGAAGCCTTAGTTCTCTCCAATGACTCCAAAGCGTTGCTCACCGATGATTGGGGGACCAGTTGATGTGTTTCCTATTTTGAACATAGAACTATGCATGCAGTGATCAGTTTAAAATCACAGCTGACCCTTCTGACATCTGGTGTAACACAGGCCACCAAATACCACTCAGTAATATTTTACTGGGGAAAAATATCATTTCCTATATGGAAATGATTGTAAACCTGAACTGTCTACTCTGGATGCATCTGCCACAGCATCTTAAAAACATCCAGATTCACAGATCTTCCCCAAATAAAGCATCTAGGTTTTTATATAAGACATACAATTTATTCTGATGTAACCCAACTACTCACCACCCAATTGAGTAAGAAAGGAGTGAGTATAATCATTAAAAAACAACATATGTAAGATCAATAGAAGAAAACCAGAGGAGAAATGCAATACAAAATCAAATCCTGTGAAATCATAGAATCATAGAATAGTTCGGGTTGGAAGGGACCTTGAGATCATCCAGTTCCAACCCCCCTACCATAAGCAGGGATACCTCACACTAAACCGTGGCACCCAAGGCTTCATCCAATCTAGCCTTGAACACTGTCAGGGATGGAGCACTCACAACCTCCCTGGCCAACCCATTCCAGTGCCTCACCACCCTCACAGGAAACAATTTCTTCCTTAGATCCAATCTAAACCTCCCCTGTTTCAGTTTGAACCCGTTACCTCTTGTCCTGTCACTGCAGTCCCTAATGAAGAGTCCCTCCCCAGCATCCCTATAGGCTCCCTTCAGATACTGGAAGGCTGCTATGAGGTCTCCACGCAGCCTTCTCTTCCCCAGGCTGAACAGCCCCAACTCTCTCAGCCTGAAGTCACAAATGAATCTCAGGTCATCCTGGGACTACATCTGCCTCACTTGAAAGGGTGATTTCAACCTGCAGCCTTTATTTACAAGAACTGCACAGTAACGTCCAGCAAGCAAGGTACGGAATCATACTTGTGAGTTGCCTGGCAAATACTTATGCACCTCCCACAAAACCCTTCTAATTACATGTTAATTAAGTGCAACACATTAGGCTTAGCAGACGCTCTGCTGCTGAGTTATACACATACACTGCAGACGCTCTAATGAATTGCTTGACTTTGATTTACGAACATGAATGCAGCTAGAACAGAGTTCCACGCTGGTATCTAATTTAGCACCAAACAAAGGAGGCCGCCATGCCTCTGGTAATGGTTCCAGCTTTTTAATGAATACATCCCACAATTGCACACTAACTCACAGGCAGGAAAGTGACACAAGCAGAGAAACACTTGCATGAAGGGAGGTTCCTCTTCTACCAGTGGGAAAAGATACGGTGGCGTCTCCAGCAGCAAACACCCTTCAGTCACTGCACTGATTTTGCTACTAGCACAAAACTTACACTTGATCTAAAGGGAAGGAATCAGCAGGTAGAGCTTGTATTGTGTCATGCCCGTTACAGTCAGGGTGACGAAGGGATGGAAATCAAAAGGAAATCAGAGGTGTCATACTTCAGGAGTGAACCTATTATTCAGATGATTCCTCACAGACCTTCTCAATGCCAATTCACTCATTGTGCGTATGAAGTTATTAACACATTATTAGCCTTTATGCATCTTAATAGTACGGAAATGCACCTAATTCTAGCCCAAGTGAAGAATAAACTCAAGATTTCTTCTGTTTTGTTTTTTATTATTTCCACTTAACCCCTTCCACTTCCAGTGCAGACACAGATCAGAAAAGAAACTTGAAATGCTTCTTCCTATTCCCATCAAGCAATGGGCAACCTGGTACATGGGATAATTGAAACTCTATAGGATTTATAATATTACTCATTTTCTCCTTGCCTTTAATGTGGAATTCTCCTTTAGTATCCAGAAAGGGATGTAGATCCTGCAATGCCATGCATTACAACTTATCTGTGATAATCAGCACCCAGTGTAGAGTATGCATCCATGCGGTACCCACCCGCACCTCCAAATACACTGGCAGAGGAACAGGGGTTTTCAGAGTTCAGACATAAAGCCCTCCGAAGCTCTGAGACTACTGGAAGGTATCCACCTGTCAAAGTAGCCTCTGGTTCTCCTTCCCAAAGGCTGTTCTTAGTTCTTGTGCAATGATAAGAACCACAATGGTGGTGAGTTACTGGAATAGGTTACCCAAAGAAGTGGTAAATGCTCCATCCCTGGCAGTGTTTAAGGCCAGGTTGGACAGAGCCTTGGGTGCCATGGTTTAGTGTGAGGTGTCCCCTGCATATGGCAGGGGGTTGGAGCTGGATGATCTTAAGATGTTTTTCATAGAATCATAGAACCATAGAATCATAGAATAGTTCAGATTGGAAAGGACCTTAAGATCATCCAGTTCCAACCCCCCTGCCATAAGCAGGGACACCTCACACTAAACCATGGCACCCAAGGCTTCATCCAACCTGGCCCTGAACACTGCCAGGCACTGATGGAGCACTCACAACTCCCTTGGGCAACCAGTCTTGGATTCTATGATTCTATGGCCCACACAGCAAAAATACACACCAAATTGCCCTGTGCAAAATTTGTGAGGCTTTAGACATGGATATAATGAGCTCAGGCAGAGTTTGTGCTGCTGCACTGCTGTCAATAGTTGGATTGGTACTTTCCATTTTAGCTGAGGTATCTTCTTCCTTGCCTGTGACTGTTTTCTTTTTCAAGCCCATATCTCTTTCTCCTGGAAAATATATGGCTTATTCTTCAATGCAGAGAAGAGTATTGCTCTCCAAGCAATATGGACAAGAGAAACCTGACAATAACAGCCCTTGCTGAAGTGTGAAGTCACTCCTGATGTGTGGTACTCGGAGACTCCCCTAATGGAAGACATGGCTGAAATACACATTACCATTGCAGGGACAAAGAGGAGAGATCAGATGAAATAATGATAAGAAAAGGCAAAATAAATTAGTTCCTTGCCTCCCTGAGGGTAAGCTGTGCTGATTTTATGAATGTGAGAACCTATTCTTGGCCTTACACAGGCATCTGTGAGAGATGTGTCGCTGCTGCATCCCTGTACGTGTAGCCTGTCAGAAAGAGTGAGCGTAGGGAAATTCAGTGTGCATTCTGCAGGAAGGCTTGTGGAACCAACCACATCTTCCTGCAGGGCTCTATGTACACCGCAGCTAACGAAAGGACCAGCAAGGTCAGAGAGTACCTTGGATGTAGTCCTAGAAAACCATCCAGGCGAGCTAAATAAAACAGAAGCCAGTAAGCATCTAGGGAGAAGTGATCTTAATGCATTCAGATCAGAGATGTCACCAGCAGAAGGCTCAAGCAGCAAAGCTCGGCACATAAGACCATAGGAAGCTTTACCTTAAACAAAGGTCCTTACCTGTGAAGAGATATAAAAGGATATTGAAAACACCTAGTTATTCAAGCTTTTCCTTAACGTGAAGTGGAAGGGGGAAAGTTTTCCTTGGGAAGTCCACCACGAATAATCACAGAATCATAGAACGGTTTGGGTTGGAAAGGACCTTAAGATCATCCAGTTCCAACCCCCCTGCTATAACCAGGGACACCTCACACTAAACCATGGCACCCAATGCTTCATCCAATCTGGCCTTGAATACTGCCAGGGATGGAGCACTCACAACCTCCCTGGCCAACCCATTCCAGTGCCTCACCACCCTCACAGCAAAGAATTTCTTCCTTATATCCAACCTAAACCTCTCCTGTTTAAGTTTGAACCCAATATAAAAGATAAAAGATAAATTGATAATGAAAGATGCTGTTGTATGAGGAAAGCAGAAAAATGCAAACTAACTGGTACATGTTGTATTTGCAATATATATAACAAAGCCTTTCTGGACATTCAGCCACCTTACTAATCAGCTTTGAGGTGACAAGCTGTGCCCAGCCTGCAATAGATCAGATCACTCTATACCAGCAGAGAGAAACTGGTTTTAAGGTGTTAGATGACCTATTGTATATATCTTCTCCAGGATGAAAAGATTTACACCACGCATTGTGTTCAGAGGATGGACAAATGTCTGTTCCTGTAAATCACCCTCATTCATTTCCGCAAGTCTAGAGGCAATTTAGAAGCTCTGAATTCTTCAAGACACCACACACCACTTTTATCTCCAAAAGTGCTTCATTAAGGGGTGGGTGCTCAAAATACAGCTTCATTAGCTATAGTCAGCCAGGAGCAGAACATACCATTGAACTCAACTCATGACCTCCACAGACTAGTTAGAAAACTGTGCTGGTTACTCAGGAAAGCTGACAGAGTTAGAATCATAGACTCACAGAATGGTTTGGGTTGGAAAGGACCTTAAAATCATCCAGTTCCAACCCCCTGCCATGGGCAGGGACACCTCACACTAAACCAGGGCACCCAAGGCTCTGTCCAACCTGGACTTGAACACTGCCAGGGATGGAACACTCACAGCTTCATTGGGCACCCTGTGCCAGTGCCTCAGTACCCTCACAGTAAAGAACTTCTTCCTTATGTCCAACCTGAACTTCCCCTGTTTCAGTTTGAACCCATCACCCCCTGTCCTATCTCAAGTTCTAGTTTCATAGTAGCCTTTTGTGGGTTAAACTCTTCTCCAGCCAGAGTGAAAACACTGACTGAAGGTGACATACCACCCATGTAAAACCTGTAACTAATCGATGTCATGCCTATTTCAAAACATCCCTTGATTTGTGAGACTTGTGGCCTGGATATTAAGCAATCCTATTAAGTTGAGGTACTTTTTTCCCTCAAAATGGTCTGAAGTCAGTACTGTGGAGGATAGCAGTTTCCTATGAAAAGGGTTGGGAAGTAAAGGAAGAGAGAGAAAAAGGCTTTACAACAGGGATGATAAGAGGTGGTCAGTGAGGAGGAAAATGCACATTGATTTTTAGAAAGAGGAGGAGGTAGAGAAGGTGGTTTGTAATAGTGATGCCTGTGTAAGGCAGCTCTGTGATGTGTTCAAATAATGCTGTTCAAGGGACCTGAGTTCCAAGGAACCACAAGGGAGCAAGAGTTAATTTTTGGTATTAGAATGATGTGTTACTTTTTCAGGATGCAGAGCCCAGCTATTAAAAACCATCACAAAACATATCAAGCACAACCCAACAAAGCACTTAAGATAGGGATTCATCATGGGGTCAATAAAGACACGGGACTTTTTGTGGGTGTTCAAATTGCCTCTTCCCATTTTAAGGGACTAACCTGTGGTTGGCTCTAACAATAACACACTGATTCTTCCATGTTGTCCACAACCAATTATGCCCAGAAGATGGGTGCAATGTGACCAATTTAATAACAGAGGTGTCAGCTACCTGCAGACAACCTGTGATTAGGCTTGGCTTCATCACACCTACCTACAAAGTGGGCACCCACTAAGCTAAGTGATCTTAGATCCTTTATTGCTCAACGGAAGAAGATCAACACCTATAGAGGTGATTCATTTCTCTCCCCACATCTGATCTCCCTCCTAGGTTAAGGTGGCATAAATCACCCAATGGAGTTATCATTCAACTTTTAATAGATATTGAGGAAACCTACTTGACTGTCTTAAATGGTATGACTCTAAGTTGGCTAATCATATAAATCCAGCCCAGATGATGATCTGGTTGCTGTGGTGGCTTCTCCTCTTCCCATCATATCATTTAGAACTACAGGAAAGGCCATAAACTTCTTGACGGTGAAGCCAATGGGTTTCTAGTTTCTCCAGTGGCCATTGGTATGTGCTACGTGACTATCAAACTTTGGGGAACAAGGGCAGACAGAGGTTTCAGAGCTTCATCTTCACTGTAATTTGCAGATACTCTGCACGAGTAACTCCCATGCAAATGACCTTTAGGAAAATATTAATAATATGATAATGAATCATTTGCATACACTGCTCAGTACGCTGTCAGTTCAAACAAGAGAGTTTGTCCAGAGCTCTTTGTCAGCAAATAGAGAGGCTGAATAAGCTCTGCAAGTAGCTTACATTGAAAATCCCAGTTGATACCTGAAAACACTGTCAACAAGCTTGACTTTCTTGCCAAATTCTTTGAATGCCAGATCACAAAGAGAGGCAATAGGACATGGGCATTGTAGAAGTGCTACTCAGTGTTCATTCTATTTACACCTTTCTTCTGATGATTTCTTTCACATTGTAGTCTTTCCTAAACATCAGAAAGAGCAGATTTCCTGATTTGGCAAATCTAAACATAACCAGTACATTCCTTTCCTTACAGCTCACTAAAATCTGCGCTTCGGTTTTGGCAATTAGCTAAAAGTAACAGAGCAAAACACCAAAGCATACAATTTTAGGTATTATTGGAGGTATGTGAGCTCTGTGTACCTCTCTCTGCAACAGATCTATCATAATTTTCTGCCTTGTGAAGAAGGACTTGGGGGTGTTGGTTGATGAGAAACTCAACATGAGCCGGCTGCAGTGTGTGCTTGCAGCCCAGAAAGCAACCATATCCTGGGCTGCATCCAAAGGAGCGTGACCAGCAGGGCCAAGGAGCTGATCCTGCCCCTCTACTCTGCTCTGGTGAGACCTCACCTGGAGCA
>NDXB01006586.1:167160-179401 GCA_002631895.1 Agapornis roseicollis | reverse complement strand
AAAAAAATATCAGTTTAGAATGAGGATATTGTCTTCCACACTACACCTGCTCTCCTCTGTGACTGATGTGTGGATGGCTGCATCCCCAGTCAGGGCAACGACTTTAGAACTGCTGGCACTGCTAAAGTAAGGATTCACTTCTAGAACATTAAAGCACTCAATTGGTGTGTCTAATTTTTATGTATTTATTTATTTATTAATGGATGTGTACTTAGGTCTTAGCTGTGCTGCTGCTGGCTGTAGTCTCACTGAAGACTGTATGGGCTACAGTCCCAGTTCTGGGGGCTAAAGTGTAGTTGCAGTGGATTCAGCAGGGGACCATATATAGGTGCCAGTTGAGAAATGGGTGCTATTTGTCGATATGATATGAAGAATACAAATGAAATCTGGAAAATTGGGTTCTTTGAGTTTGGTGTACTGCCACTGAAAGCAGTGGAGCTTCTCTGATTTATAGAAGATGAACATCTCAACTGTAATATTTTATTATTACATTTTAGTGAATAATTGAATATGAGGAAACTGTGCACATTGTATAGATTTTTTTGTAAGGGGAAAACAGGATTTTGCCAAACGTTTAATGAGAAGTCATTCTTAGTGTGTAAATTCCATTACTGTCAGTGGGTGAATGTGTAAAGCATGACTGAATCAATCTCATAGTCTTTATTTTAAACTGTTCAGTATTAGTTATCAAAGCATTTTCTGTAGTTCACTACCCTGCTCAAATAGCACGATTCACAGCAATAGTACTCGGTAAGAAAGGGTTAAGAAGTGAAAAAGAAAGAGCTCCAAGTGTCACTGTTTTAGTACCAGTAATGTTATGTCTCTGCTACAGTGCATAAAGAAGAAATGCTGACAAGAAAAAAAATCACACTTTAAAAAACTTTTCTGAGTCGAAGGAGGTACTTTTAAATTTGTGCCAGTTACAGTAATTAGTAAACTTGTTCTTAATAGTGTTGTTAAAATGTAATTTTTTCACACTTTCTCTGACTTTGACACTGCTGCTTTTTAAACTTCATTTTGCACTTTGTTCCATTGTTCTTTAATCTGCTGCACTTTGCATTTAGTATCACTGAAATTTCGCACTTACTATGTCAATAACATCTGGCAAAATTGCCACCTATTAAGAGTAAGTGTTCTTTTTTCTCCTGTGAGAAATGTGATGGTGTATTATATTGGTTTCCCTTGAGAGGCTAAGGAGACAATTTTAAAGCAGATAAATGCATTAAAGAAATAACCTGAACTACGAGAGAAGGTTAACGAAAGTCAAAAACTTTTTCTCTTTTTTCACCCCCTTTTTTTCTTTTCCTTTGATAAAAGCATCCTGTACATGTGGGGAGTGAAAAAATAGTTCAGTTATTCAATCTTCTGCACATTTGGATGTATGTTACCTTTGATAATGCTGCTGCAGGACACGTTATGTTCTTAAAGGCTTTTATCTACATCAATATTTTTCTGCCCATGTTGGATAGGTGTCAGTTTAATGTTGTATTGCAGCAAGCGTGCTGATAAGTTGAACACTGTTGGGTTAGCGTGAAAACACGGGAGTGGTTTTCCAGAGATGCTGTAAGACAGGAGCAGGCCTGGCTTTGAGGTCTCTGCCTCTGTGGTCAAGCACTATTTCAGTTCACTTGTGCACAAAGTGAGCACCAGGCTCCTTCTTACTGCAGAAATATTATTCTGAAGGAAGATGGGATGAGTTAGAATGAAGTAATCCTCTTAGGCTCCTCTGTACTTATTGGTCCAGCTAGAAAACTTTCATCACAGCTGGAAGATTGACTCACTACTGTCTTGGGTAAGACCTTCCTGAGTTAGGACATAGCATGTATGCCTGTTTATAGCCTGCTTTTAAAGTGTATGACATATTCCTTAAACATATAAATATCTTGAGTATGCCTGTGATTCTTATATATGCATTGCTAGTAGATGAAACTGAATTTATGGAACGAAGTACACCCTGAGTGACAGACTTTTCTTTTGCTATGGATAAAATCTGGGTGAAACCGAGCTGCCACCTATGCCATACACATGCTGAAATGGTGCTGAAATTCAAATAACCATGCACAAGGCAAGGAAGGAAAAAGCTTCACAGAAGGAAGTTCTGTAGTACTGTTTACACAATGGGGTCTATTTTCATAATACTGCCTCCCGTGGCATTGCAGGAATGTGAGCTGGGAATAGCTAAGGGAAACACAGAACGTTCCAGAGACTGTAAAGGCATAGGGAATCTTTCCATTAACTTTAGGAGAGCTTTGGCCTGAGCCTGCATTATAAATGCAAACTATATGGCCTGATTGAAGAAACAGGAGGGATAGGAATATAATGAACTGAGATGCAGGGATGTGGGATTTTGGTACTTTGGCAGGTGGTGGAAAGGCATTCCATGTCTGTAAATCCTCATGTCAGGACTCAGTGTTGCAAACACAGTGATATCTAGCTTTGCATGAGGGATGTGAATTTTGTATCCAGCTACATGCACAGCTCCAGTTAGCATAATGAGAACTGTGCATATATTGGATCACAGAGGGAGTAGACTTGAGCAGAAGGAGATCTGTCTCTGTGGAATAGCAACTTAACTATTAGACTAAAGAAAGGGATTGTTCTAAAATTGGTACACTTGATCTTTATTCAGCATATTGTTAAAGACTAAATAGATACATTTTTCATCTTCTCTGTACAGATATGTATATGAGACTTAAAAACATAAATGGCTTGAATTTGTATGTTTGACTTCAGAAGAAATTTTACTTGAATAAAGCAGCATGGGGATGAGCATGATGCTTTAGTGACTTAGATATATAAAATTATTATATAATACATTTATTCTGAAATAACTTGAACTAATATTATTACGAAGTTTTTATCTATATATAATACAGTGCATCTTGCTATAGTTTTCAGTTTGCACATAATATTTCTAATGGCATTTATTAGCTTGTTTTAGTATAAATCCACCCAGTTGATGTGTTACTCCTTAAACTTTGTGTGTGTTGAAGGACGCAGCAATAGCAAAATAGAGCATGCTTGAACATTTTCACTGTTTTCTTTCTTGCATGTATAGAATTAAGGTGCAGATGCAGATATTTGCATCTGTATTATAATATGAAGTTTACATACTGCTGGTTACAAATAATGAGGTTGTGAACAACAACAATTGTATTTCTCCTTCCAGATTTTGCCTTTCCTTAAATTTCTCTTCTTAATTCCTTATTGGCTGCAATTTAAAAACCTTTTCCCTGGCATGAATGCGTTTTCTTCTGACAAAATGATTCTTCTGACACTTTTTGGTTTAAAATAATTTTATACCCACAAAAGATTGCACAGATAAGACTGTAATGTGCACAAACATGAATCAAATGCTCATGTGTTGTCCAGCTGATACTGCAGGCTCATTGTTAGCCCTCCTTCTAAAACTAAGTCACCTCCAATTTCTTAATTCAGAAAAGACATCTTGTTTCCTTATTCTGAAAATCCACCAAGAATTTAATGAACCAGTGGTGGTTCATTAACTTCCAGTTGGAAACTCAGGCAAGTTCTTAAGGTGCTGCATGACTAAACTTCCCCAGATCAGTTATTTTTCTGTTTAAAGACATGTTGTAGTAGATTACATGCAGCTAGCTCACGTGAGCCTTGTTCACACTTTGTAATGCTTTTCTTGGTAGGTAGTTCCCTTGATTTCCTGGGGAGGATTCAGAGAATAAGTCAAGGTTTGGCAACTTTTCAAAGTTGAGGTGCCAGATGGTATTTTTCTTTCCCAAATTAGAAGTTAAGCGTGCTGTTAGAAACTCAGCAAGAGCTGGGAGATGCTGCCTTTCACAGAAGCAAGATGCTGCCAATCACCTTATTGGAGGTATCATCTCTCTGCACAAAGCTGTAGTTTCTCAGCCCCTGTTGAGCTTGAAAGGTGGGGGAGCCTCTGCCTCTCACACATGCCCCTCTAAAGATGTGCTTTGTCTCCCAGCTCCCGAGCCTGTGTAATCCCTCCTGTATGCCACTAAGAGACTGCCTGTGGACTATCCTGGCCATCCACACTTAAGGCTGGGGATTCCTAGAAAAAGGATTTTGTTAATAGAGCAGAGATGCCATAATCTAACCCTAGTCGGGGGATCTGGTTTGGGTTGTCTCAGTGGTGTCTCCATCTGATAGTTATTTCTCTGTGTGCTCTCTATTTTCGTTGTCCCCATATTGGGGCTATTTTTGAGTTTGCTTGCTTTTTGCTCCAAATTCAGATTTAAACAGGTTACTAAAAGGTCAGGTCTTCAGCCTATAGGGGGTATCTTTAGGTGGTTATATTCACAGAAGGTGCTTCAGGGAAAACAAAATTGTTGCAGGTAGGCAAGTGATTAAGCTGCTAGGACCCATTTTCTGGCACCTGAAAGCTGGCAAAAATGATAGTCTGCTTCCCTGTCCAGCTGCAGTCTGTCAGATGAAAGCTGCTGCATCTTGCATTTCTGAGATTCATTCATGTCACCAGAGGTCATGATCCCTTGTCTGGGAATCACTGAACTCGTTTGTGAAGGGCGATCTTGCAAACTGGCAAGCATTGAATCTCCACAGAGATGCCTTGTGGCGTAAGGTCCTTTAAGTCTCCTACTTCGTGAACTAGCAGGAGTGAGAAATGTTAGAACAATGGCACCTTTTATAACCTGTGAAGTCAGAGATTTTCTTGCACTGCTAACCAGTGCCTTCACTCAGTGAAAGGGAATCACAAACATAGTAAAAAGAGAGGGGGACTTTCTGAAGCAAGTAAACACAGATCCATAAACGTGATCTGGCCTATGATTCAAACCAAATGTAGTGTCTGTGCCCTTCCGCTGTCTGAATAAGGCAGATGTAGCCAAGCTGTGGCTCGTGAGAGGAGTCTCAGTAAATGCTTACATGGCCCCAGTGGCGGAGTCCTCTCATGCAACTAGTAGGAGCCCTGCTGGGTTGTCTGAATTCATGGTAGTCAGGAAAAGCTTTGGAGGACACCACCAATGAACTGCTTTGTCATCCACATACCTGTCCAGCAGCAGAGCAGGTTATTGGTTTCTCAAGCGTGAACATAGCTTTTCCATGAGTGTAGATGTCAGCAGATTCACCTCTGACTAGATGCTGGGGCATGTTGGAGGGCTGTCACTGGAGGTCCAGAATCTCTTGACTCTACCAAGTGACAGCTGATCTCCTACCATATCAGAAAAAGCGTGCAGAAACCTATGATGATGCTTTCTCCATCAACCTACCAACTTAATACCACTTTTAAACAAGAAGAAGTGCAAACCAGCTTGACATATAGCGAGATTGCTCTGATACAACAAATATGTTGTAAGCCTGGAGACAGGTGCATTGCCACTAAGAAGGATTTTGTTAAGAATGTTCTCATTACGGTGTACCATGGTTAACTAACAGCATACAATTTGTGCCTTGAAGTTTAGCTTTGCTGGTGTTAAATTGTCACATGTTTTTATGTTAATCTTTTAGATTAAATTATAAATATAGAAGTCTTTATTCAATTAACGAAGTAGTCATTAAGAGATGGTGATTGAAATAAAATGCTGAGAAATATAAGTTCTGTATCCTATTAAATGCGAAAGTACTGTGTAAGGGTGAACACACAGTAAATGAGAGAATGAAACCAGTAAAGAGCAAAAGGAATCCTGAAAGCAGTCCCAGTTCTCTGTTTAACAGGTATATGTTCAGAATTAAGCTTTTTTACCCATTTTGCATGTTAAAGTGTATCCTAAGTCCTGCATGTGAATATTCACATGCAAAATGTTAGGGTTTTACTGTATTAGTGGCTTCAAAAGGACATACCTTAAAGTTTGCTGCTGACTATATATCTCTCACAGTAGTTTTAATCTCAGGTAAAATAATGGACTCTTTTCATGTATTATCTGTCTTCCTTCTGACCCAAAGAGGAATGCATTTTAGTACTGGACTTCTGTTATAATCTGTATTCTGATCAGATCTGACTGTAATAATTATCCTGGTTACTACTAAGTGATTTGAATAGACTAATAACAGTAACCTGGAATAATGTAGCATGTGCAGGATAGTGCCAGTCAGCACAGAAGAGATCCTGCCTACAGAGCCAAAAGAACAAACTGCAACCCACCACTCCACTTATTAGACAGCTAGGAAACGTTGTCTTTTCCTTATAGCAGGTAGGTAGATATGAAGTGTGGTAATTACCCATCCCTTATCAATAATTAATACTTTTCACTTGTGTTCTGTTCTCTTCTCTCTAGTTATGACACCTTGTCCATGACCACATTCACTGAGTGTCTTGTTCTGTGCATTTCCACAGCTGTCACGTGTTTGTTTTCTTGTACTCTTCTTGGGCAGAGCAGTACACATAGCATTTGTAATTATTTTTTATAATCTGCAGAACTCTACATATACATTGCTAAATGCTTTGAAACGAAGCACGATCGTGTTCTTTAGCATGGGTTGATGGGATGGCTTTCCCTGCTTTACTCTGCCATCATGTCAGAGGAAAGTAAAAACCAGCAAGGGCTCCGAGTGTGGGTCTATATTTCTTTACAGGTGTTTAGGTTATATTAAAACTTTTTCTTTTAATAGTTCTCTGACATATCAATTGTCTTGTGCATTGCAGCTTCTTTGCACTGCACAGGCATGTGCAATGTTACTGTAAATGCCCAGCAGGGCATGTAACTGAGCAACTTACTTGCTTCATCTTCAGAAGCTTGTTTGCTGAGAATCTTTACCTTTATTCTAACTGTGACAGCAGGATCAGGGCTGACAGAGCTCAGATTTTCTCTATCTTTCTGTCTCAGACAGAAGCTGTTGAAGAACCTATATGACCGGTGCAAGTTAGCATAGCTTGGCAACAGCTCAGTGCTGCAGTCAGACAGCCTGTTCTGGCTGCAGATGGTACCCTGATTTCTCTCTGCTTAAGCATCCCCTCAGCTCACACCCAGGCTCCACTGAAAGTTACTGCCTCCTCAGGTCTACCAGCATGAATCACAGAACTGCTTTTTAGTCCAAAGCAGTCAAACTGATGCACATTAAGGAAACGGGTTTTATTGAATCATCTTAGGAAGCAACCAGGTGAGCAGGCAGTGGCAGCTGTGAGGGAGCAGATAAGAGGTGAGCAGGTGGAGGGGTTTCATCAGCAGTGGGAAGAGGGTGCCTGAGTACCACATAAGTAGTGTCAGAACCCCTGCCTGTCTTCTGAGATGGGGAAGGGGAGAGAGTTTCTCTGCCCTCTTGTCCTTTCTCCTAAACTAAGCCTAACTCTTAAAAAGAAGTGCTAGAACTTATTTATTTGTTATTTTAAGGAGTGAGAAAGCTCTTATCCTGGTCAGTGAATGATTTCTCTAGTGTGCTAGTAGCAGAGCAAGTAGAGAGGGTAAGATAAAACAATTTTGTTTGAGTTCTGATATTATATACTGGGTTCAGTGATTAGATCTTTTTAAATTTCCTTCAGCTGGTTAATGTGTAAGGCCTATACATGGTACACATAGCCCACAAACACTCCATTTTGGACAGCAGTCAAAATGAAAGCTGTACATAGTTCTGGTCAGAACTTCAGTAGTAACAGCTTCAGGAAAACAAATTATTATAGGAAGTGATTGATGCACTGACTAAACAGGTTGCAATCTTCCCCTGCAGTAGGTGGTGCTCACTGCTTAAATAAAATGATGTAGTGACAGTGATGGGCATACCAGCTTTTGGCTGAGTCCTAAAACCAGGGATGGACAATTTGCAATGAAAACCCCCGTATCTATGGGAGAGCAGAGCCTTGTTTCACAGGGTGCATTCTATCTCACTAATTTTTTCTTTGCAGTTTCACTTAAAAATACTCTTTCTAAAACTCTTCTGTATTTTGTGTTGTTGCAGGGACACCTGGTATATTTTATTGCAGAGGTGGTTGCTTTTCATTGGTTTATGAAATAGTGCATGTATTTCAGTCCACTTTAGGAAGGTCTCAGAATACCAGAAACATTAACTAGTTGTATAAGCACTGCTATTTTTGGTGAGAAAATTGATTGGTAATTTATATAAACTCAAACTTCGCCTGTTCAGCTACTGCTTCTAGAACCTCAGAACACAGTGAAATCAATAAGAATTTGTCCCAAATGCTTTTAAAAACTGCTATAACTGTCTGCATGTGGTTTAGGCACCAAAATACCTTCAAGTTGTGTTCTTCAGTCCTATGTTGCTTGTGGTGCTCTGTGGAGCTTTAATTTCTTCACAGATCCAGCCACCTACACATGCCTCTTCTCAGCCACAGTGCTCTGGCAGGTGTCCTGCTTTCAGGCTTACCCACCACTGCTGCTGCAGGTCTCTGCAGCTGCTGGTCTGTACCTTGCCCTCTCCGGCTTTCACTGTTTCAGCGTCAGCTTTCTGGTTTGTGGAGCAAACCTGAGGATTTTAGCAGGAGGGGAGAGGCTAAGGGGTATGTGCAGACTCAAGTGTGATGATGAGAAGCCTCTTTCTGGACTGGGTCTTGAATAAAAGTGGTCATAGAAACTCAGTGGAGCCCCACATGTTCTTTTGTACCAAAATTTTGGAATTCTTACTGAAATTATGGACCCAGGCCATCCTTGAATTTTTAGGAATGTTTGGATCAAGATCTGAAGTTTGTGACTTATTTCTATAACGGTCTGAACTGAATGCCAAATTTGTGAGGTCTGCCTTGCCTGAGTACTTAGATATTGGCCAGATGCTTGGCTATTACTGCCTTAAAAACTAAAAATTATTTTCTCAATAGTGAAAATCTCTGTTTTGAGACTTTTTTTTTCCAGAACAGCTGCTCTGGAAACCACAGCAGAACAAAAATGAGAATTGCATCAAAGAATGTGTGCTAGGAAATTTGTAGTTTGGTTTACTATTTATAGGTTTGCAGGTCATTATTAATGTTCCATAATAATACTTCACCTGGTTATAATACATATTCATTCCTCCATGTTTCTAAAGCCCGTTGAGAACTAGAAAAGTCCAAGGTGTTATTCAATGAGTTTAAAATTCCAGCTGTTTTCCTCATAATAGATTTTGCCTGAAGTAAGAATGAATATTAAAGGAAAAACTAGGACTTTTTCTAAAGTGGATCTTTGCTTTCCACCTGATAAAAGTACATTTCTTGGCATACTGTCCATCTTTCGCTCTTGATAATACTTAAGTTTAGTTTGGTTTAGTTTTTAGCTCATTACTTTAATAGCAAAACTTTGCTAAGGCTAACATTTGTTTCGTGAGGTAAATCTCCACTCCAGTAAACATGAAGTAAACCTCTCCTTTCGTGTCAGAAGAATATTCCTCTGTAATGGTTTAGGTTGGGTTTGTTTTTTCTTTTATAAATATTGGTATAGTCTTTAATAATGTCTTCTTTATAGAAATCACACCTCTCGAGTAATATGTTGTTCTAAGAGCCTTAGACATAGACAAATAAAATCCTTAGCTGATTACTTTAAACCTGGCATTTTCTAGTTCAGTGTTCTGCATGGCTTGCTTTTGTTTTGTTTGAAATCATAGTAATACTAGAAAACCTGTTGGAACACAGGCTGTTAGCGTGCTAATGTAAATTGTGAAAACTAATTTGTGATGTTTTCTTAGGATACAGCCAAGATTTTTTTTTTTAATATAAAAAAAAAATAAAAAAGAAAAGAGAATAGATTACAATGATGTAAAGGCCCATGAGTTAAAGTGCAACCTTTTATGTAGCAAGGAAAAAAAAGCCACCTGAAAATACGTGTAAAATGTGTTTTAGTCTGCAACAATGAACTCTTTCAAAACAATGCTGTCACTGTTTCAGTACTTTAAAGTGACACAGTGATTTTCAAGTATTAATAAACATCCAGGGGGAGCTAGGGAGTAGCAATTTTGCTTTTTTTAATGGTATATAAGGAAATACGAATACAGAGAAAAGTAGTATAAATTACTAATTCTTATTTTGGGATTGGGGCTTTTTACCAGGAACTTTTGATGAGAAACTGGTCAGCCATTCTGAGAGTGGTGGAAAGCCTGTCAAGGTCACTGCCAAGGACAAGAGAGTCAATTAGTATGCAGATCAGAGCCAAGGAGTTCAAAGGTATTGTTCCAATTCAATCACATTAGCCAGGCCAGTAATGAACAAACGGCATGACCTTAATCAGGGAGCCTGAACCACTCACTGAAGGGAAGTATGTGTGTCTGTGTATGTACTGGGGGGGGCAGGAGGAGGGGTTAGGGTGGCAAAAAGGATGTGGTTTCTTTTGTTGTTGTTGTGGTTTGGCTTAGGATTTTTTTTTAATTAATTTTTTTTTTTTTAATTTTTAAAGGGACAGCACACCCAGTTCGCTGAATGAGCCACCAGTAATGGAAACTTAGTTCTGGATGCCTGTATCCTGAACTACAAAATTGCTTTTATTCTGGGGTTATAACTGAAACAGGCTCAAATGGACAGGTGGCTTGAGTATTTTAATAGAATGCATTCAGTTATATGCTAAAGGGTATGCAGGAGGAGGGAGACAACCTGATGTAAAACACCAAACCAAATTTTGCAATTACAGTTTCTCTCACCCTGTGCTAATTTTCTTAAGTCTACATGCAAGGAAAATTCTGGGTGCTTTATTTTTTTTTCCCTTAGACATAACATAAAGTAAGGCACACTCGAGTTAATAATGCAAAGAATATTTATTTAGAACAAAAGACGTTTCTTTAGCACTTTCAAATATTGCACTGTATGTATTTTAGATATCCACATTGCTAAGTTGTTTCGTACACTCAGCACAATGCACACTGCACGTTTCAGTGTACTCGATTTAGTACAGTCAAAAAGCAACATTCTGTGTTGTATTCATGCTAACAAACACCCGTTCTGTTATAAACTTACAAATATCTCCCTCTGCTATTTTTCCTATATACATATATGCATTCAAATACTTTTGCAGAAATGTGTACATATTGATGACAAGATAATAAAATGACAGGACATATCTGTAGTCATTTATATATCATAATGTCTGCCTGTTTCTGTAGTGTTTTTTGAATGCATACTTAGGACTCTGTTGAAATTTGTACATAAATCAGAACTATGCTCTGTTTTTTATAAACTATTTGGTAATAGTTTTTTATAGACTGAATTTGGTAGCCAAATATATTAACACTTCAAAGGTAACATTTTTCAGTATTTGAATAACGGAAATTGTAAACACATTCTTTCTGCATGTAGAAAGATTAAAAAACCCCCACTCCTCAAGAAATCAATATTACCTATTGAAAATATGAATGATGCTGAAAATATATTCACATGGTTTACCTACAAGTTATTATTTTGTGTTTTTATATATACAATAAGTTTCCTGTACATCTCTGTAACATTTGCTCAGCAATTACTTCAGCTGGAGCAGATTATCAAAGAAAGCTGCAGGCTTCGTTGGGGAAACTGTTTGCAGAGATCACTTCATTTCTCTATAAATGAATCATGATAGGCAACTAAGATTTTAGGAAACAAGGGGAGGGTGGGGGTTTTTTCACTCTCTTCCTTTCTGTTTTTTACTGGGGAGGTAGTTCATCATATCTCACTAAAACGGAAGATGCATAACAGAAAAGAAACTATTCTAGGCTATGAAGCACCCTAGGGGTTCATGAATGTTGGGGGAGGAACACTGATTATACAATGCAATAACATATTGAGACACTATTTCAGTTTTACACTTGGTATCAAGTAAATACAGGATATCTCACCCATGAAGGGTGATTATCTTTCATAAAGGGAGGAAATGAGTTATTAAGGTCTTTCTCAGGAGCAAAACAAGGATAAGAATCTTTATTAATGTAAGAAACAATCTGGTTTGCTTTTGTTTTTTGGTGGGCTTTTTTTTCTTTCTTTTCTTTTTCTCTTTACAGTAATGTACTTACTTTTTAGCAAAGATCTTTTTGCCTTTAAATTGTCTATAGCTCAGAATTGAGCACACATCAGTTTTAGCTGACACCACTGCACTGCTTGAGAATATTGTTATAATACATGTGCTCATTTTTATTTAGATCACAATTAATAACATTTTTAAGCAGACGATGTCTATCTAGTCCCATAAAACCACTTGTAAAGTATTTGATATTTTATTTGAGGATATTAAAAGATTGTTTAAAAATAAACATATACCAGCAGAGCAGAATTTTCACATGATTATTCAGATAGTCAATAGGTCCTCTTTGATCATATTATCATGATGCTGCTCCTGGATTTCAGTCTAAGACAGGCATATTTTTTCCTGTCTCTCCCTCTCTCAGTCTCTCAGTCTCTGCCCCCCTTTCCTCCCCC
>NDXB01006586.1:85169-167081 GCA_002631895.1 Agapornis roseicollis | reverse complement strand
TCTGGAAATGCCAGGTATTATTGGAAATTAATTACTCCAGCCCTTCCCCCCCCTTTCCCCCCCCCCCCCCCCCAACAAGGTCATAGATTTTTTTTAAATGAGGACTAGAAGTTCCAAGTACAAGATTAAGTAAGTTCTAACAGTATTATAAAAGTAAGTGCTTTTTTCTATAATAAAAGGTGTTTAAAAGGTTCGCTACAGCTTTAAACAGAATTACAATTTACTTCTTTCAAGTGTCCAGGCCATAAATTCTTCTCAATTCCCTCTCTCTCTCCCCTTGTCGGAATTAATGAGATCAGATTTGATCAGGGCAGTGATGTGTTCAGAGCCAAATCACACAACAGCGCGCGTGCGGTAATGGAATTTGCATCTAATGCATACATAAATCAAACATCTTTCTGGACATTTTCATATGCATAATGTCATTTCATCCAGTTCTCTCTGTGCAGAGGGGGAGATTTTTCTCTCTGAGAGAATGACTTTCTTTAATGCTTTCATTTTATTTTCGCTGACTACAATCCCTGAGAATGCGCTCGGTCGGAGAATCTTTCGGGGCGCGGTTGACAGTTCCGTTTCCAAGAGGGGTCCTTCACATTTATCATGCCTCTTCCTCGAGGGCTTTGTTATGCAAATGTGGCTGAAATTGATAATTCCAAAGTGCTTCATTTTGGTTCCTTGGCGGTTGGAGATGGTAGATAAAAAGAAACTGACAAGACACACTGATTGCCCTCAATGCTTGTAACTCTCTTGCTAACAAGGCTCGATATTGTTAAAAATTCCTATTGTTATCAGGGTGGCAGTTCCATTATGCAGGCCTTGCAAATTTCTCATTTGAATATTAACCCTTTAATCACCCTGCTCCCCTCCTCCCCCCTCCCCCCTCCAGTCCCGAATCAGTTGCTGGCGAATGGGTCAGAACACAAACCAGTGAATTATTGCCCTATTATTAGTGCAAAGTGTGCTGTAGGGGGTTTTGTTGTTGTTGTTGCTTGGGTTTATTTTATTCTATTTTTTTAAGCTACTTCTATTAATCATTTTTCAATGAGATTCCTTTACTTTAAAAAAATGCTTTAACAAAACAGGTCTAGCAGAGACAGAGACCTGGGTTACTCCAAGGTAGGGTTGGGGGTATATTTACATGGAAATATCTGTTTGCAGAAGTCAAATTCAATAGCTCCTGGAGCGTGGAGAAGTTTCATTATTTTTAACTTGTATGTACTTGCACTTTATGTTCTAACTTAGGTAGGCCTCAGGGAGGGGGCAGCATGTCTTTGTATACCATAGTTCCATGAGATTTTTAGCTGTCTGTCCTATCAGCTGCAATATACCTATCTCAGGTTAGCCAGCAACTGACTTCCAGCCTATAGACAGGTGACTAAAATAAAGGAGTAGAGAGAAAGTGAACTTGAAGGCTACAAGGATTTTTGGAGTTGTGTTCTTTTAACCTCGAAGGACTCATGACTATACTTCCACGCTTAGGCACTCCTTATATTGACACATTTCACTTACATATGTATAAAATTCTGTTAATAAGTGGAAGAGGAAGGTGTGATTCAGGGACCTGATGCTGTCACTGCTGTGGTTCACAAGAGCTTTGCCAGTATCTTCAACAACCACCGCATCAGGCCGTGAAAATAACATACAACCAGGCAATGGCAAGTTCAACCTAAGGATTAGGTCACATTGCAAAAGAGCGTGACTGGTTGCTAACTGACTTACTCATTGATTAATGAAATTGTGATATCTGGAATTTCGAATATCCCTCTAACATTCCCCCGTTGTGTGTGTCCGTAAAAGGTGAATTCTTTCCCACAAAGCACATGCCTTCAGGCTCATATTACAATTATAGGTTAATTTTAGTTTGTCATTTTTCTGGGGACACCTGACATGGTTCCAGTTAAAGTAAATCTTGGTGTGACAAAAGTAAGTACTGCTGATGCTGGGAGGAAGTGGAGAAGGGAGGAAGCAGTGCTATAAAATGAAGCATAGTTCACTGCTAGCACCAGGCAGCTGCAAGAATATAATATTTCTCTACAATTACAAAGAAGATGCATCTCAACCAGCTCATGTCAAAGGAACGTCAAAGTTTCCACTTTCTTAGTTCTGAAGTCTTGCAGAGCTGTGTCTGCCAAATTATAGTAAATAAAAAAGCTACTTGCACAATAGTAACCTCTTTTATATTGGAATATTTCTGTTCTTCCCTCTAAAAAAAATAAAGAAAGAAAACACAAAGAAACAAAAAAAGAAATAAGAAACCAAAACCCCAACCCTCTCATATTATTGTAGGAACTCTTGGGAAGCTCTTAGTTCTTTCTTTCATTTATAGGTGTGATGGCAAATTAAACCCATGGCAGGAAACAGTGATAATGCCCACTGTAGAGCAGTGTGAGTTACAGCCGTTAAGTTTCCCATGCCTGTGCTTTTTCTTTCAATTATCTGAAAACACCCTGTTAATTTTTAATGTGTTCATACCCTCATTCTGTTACCAAAACTGACACCTTTCCCCCCTTCTTACTTCAGAAATAGATTTCACTAAACCTGGCTGCCGTAAACTCATTATGCAATTCTATCATTTATTCTGTCCATTAGAGTAACCAGTGTTACTGCTTTTCCCCTCACTTGAGTCTGTCAAGTACTGTTATTTATGCTCAGTGGTATTAATATCTCTGGTTGTATTATGGTTGTGAGCTCAAAATTGCTAATACAATCTAAACTTGGCAATAGTGACTGCATCAGCTATCAATAATCAAAAAGTCTCATGCAACTTGTGAATATGAGAGTCAATAATTACCTAAATATAATTAATGTCTTCTGCTTGATATAAAGAATCATCAGTAGAGCTGATGGCTTTAAAAAATCCCCCTTTTCAGAATCAGGGAGCATGCCTATATTATGAACATGAGAATTAAAAATTTGACAGCATGATTTTGGATGCTTCCTATTTCAAGGTACCCTTGGCAATGAATCTGCAGCAACCTGGCTATATAATGTTTTCTGCTTTCTTTAGATGGAAGTTGATTTTTCTTTCACTGCTTGCTTTCTGTGGATTTTCAAAAGGATTTTCTGTTTTTCTGTAACAAGAAAACCTCTTAGGCAATTTGTGACCACAGAATTAGAGCAATACAGATAAACTAATATATATGCAATGGCTTCATTATGCGTAGGAGCAGGCACTCTTTGCTTTGCAGCCCAAAACACACAAAGCACCCATTAGAATGAAGAGGCCTGTGATGTCTCTTCATGTGCAGAGTGTAAAGGTACATGAATGTCCTTGCTTGTTGGCATTTAATTTACCAGTTGCCTCTGTAGTGGAGCCTTGGCAGATTCAGCTTGAATCTGAAAGACAGGCTGTCATACTGAGAGTCTGCTGCCTACTGCTGAAATTGAGAGGCTTGGCAGATATGCAAACAGTAACTGGGTTTGAGTTGTTTTGATTACAAGTTAAACAGAAAGTCATTGGCAGGGCCAATATAAATCTGCTGAGGTTTTTTGGCAAAATCTGTGGAGGTATTTCTATATATTCTGCAGAATTCTGGAGCACCTTGATTTCACATCAAAGAGTGTCCACCTCTGAACCCATTCTGCAGATAAATGTGTCAGAAACATGAGTGAACACATTTAACTTGCTGAGAGCTTCCAGATTCAAAAATCTAAAGCCCATTAACAACATGCTATACCACACCACCTTTGTACAGTTGTTAAATTCTGCAACCTGGTGTTTCATTCATGTTCAGGTGGATTTCTGGGGAAGTAAGACAAGTCACAAACAGCTGAAACAGGAGGGCAAAATAGATTTTAATGAAAGTTCCAGGTGAATACATGGAAAAAAACAAACCAAACCAAACCAAACCTGATTGGACCAGGTCCTGAATTCAGCTCTGTTCATAGAAATGCAGAAATATTTCACCAACACATTGTTTTATGACATTAATCGAGATTTTCTGAAGTTGTTTTCTTCCTGGCACAAAGTGCTTTAACAGTGGTTCAGGCTGGTACAATTCAATCTGTAACTGGCTTTTTTCTCCTATTCTATTTGACCAAACATCCAGACCTAATAAAATCCAAATGCTCATCCCAAATTTATTTCCTTAGAGTTCATTTGTCTCCTTGCCTAATCTGCAATGCTGAGTTGATAAAAGTAACCCAAACTGGCACTGTATAAGAAAAAAAAGGAGTCTGTACACTTTAATTACATGCGCTTTTACAATGCAACCTCTGCTTGATTCCAACTTAGTGTTTTGAACACTAACACATCCTTTACTAAAATTGCCTTGCAATTTTAAGGCAAAATCACATTAATTTTGGAGGGAGGGAAAAGAATACATATAATTGTCGCTCCTATTGTTTCTGTCTGACTGGCTGAAGACAGATTTCTGCAAGGCTGGCTAGCAACAATACATTGATTTGCAGAAGCAGGAATATCTCCACAATTTCAAGGGCTAAGACACCTTTATTTGAAAACTGAGAATCTGCAAAATGTGGCAAAGTATTTGGAAAGAACCCAAATGTATGGAATCTTTCTAATTTATTTCTTTTTTCTTCTCCACTTGTCTCTGCTACTTTGCCTGTTACAGCTTTTGGGGTGGGGGGGACGGGGACAGCAGAATAGAAAACACAGCAAAAACCCCCACTCCTGAATTTGCACAAATTATTACGGAGTTCACGTTAAATTTTCAAATAGCATAATTTGGAAAAATTGATTAGAATATAAACACCGTTATCTAAATGCTCTTTATTTCCAGATCTGGCAAACTGAAGCAGCACTTTATTTTCCTGAGACAAGTAAAGGTTTGTTTTCTTTGGAAATTACTCCACTGATTTTCTCATGTTGAATGTCCCTTTCCCTTGAGCAAATGGAATAAAAGAGTTTATAGGAATGGGCCATATTGCACTGTGGATAACAGAAAACAGTAGCATTTTAGGAATCTCATTTTCAGATCCAGTCTGAAAAAATACACTGGCTTCTTGCCTCCTTTTGCTGCTTTTTCCTGTTCTATGTACTTTCTTATAAAAAGTGAATTTAGGAACCTTTAAACTGCATGCTCTCCCAGTGCTGCAACCTGATGCAAATTCTTAGAGAATGCTTCAAATGTCAGATCTCTCTGAAAGTGATATACTTTATTACTGTTCTTTCTTGTAATACAAACATTTCAGTGCAGCTCGGATCTTATTTTTCAAAATACACAGGATTTTGATATATGGACAACAGGAGAATATGTATTTTAAATATAATGCCGTAAGTGCTTAAAAGTTATTTCTGAGCTGATTTAACATGGAAAATCTCCAGGTAGATTAATTTTATAGGCTGCTTTTATGGGTGTAACATTTCAAGATGAGAAAGCCATGCTTCTGAAATTTAGTTTCGTCAGATTTCATTGGCACCTCCAACTCCGTCTTTTATTACCTTAAAGTTGAAATTTAATCTCCTTTTTTTTTCCCGATTTTTACTTAATTCTTGACTGAAGTGACTGGGGTTGTATTTTCGTGCTCAGGTTCTGTTGCTTCTATTGCTCTCTCATTATTTACACATCCAGGGAAAAAAAAATATTACCATAGAAGTACTTAAATAACTGTGCTTAGAAATTACAAGACCTGTGATGTCTATTTTTACTGGAGCAGGCAGCTGTAGGCAGAGGTTAAGCACATGTCCCCAGAAAGCCTCTTTCCAAATGGCTCAGTTAATTCATAGTGGTAAGAGCAAGCTGCCTGAAACCAATTGCTCTATTGTGGTAAAGGCAGAGCTTGAAACTGCAGTCCTTGCTCAGGCAAAACTTCTGACAGAGCAATGACTTTTTAAAGAAACTCCTGTTTCTAACGTTGCCAACAGGGGCTGTATTGCAGTAAAAGGAGAATGTGGGCTGTGTAGAAGAAGCATGTTTAGTGATGTTTCTCTATGACTCTTAATATGAATTCAGCACACACTTCATAGATGTATATAGCCAATGTCTATGAACAATAGTGCACATTTGCGTATTATGTACAATTTTGTTTTTCTGAAACATGCTCCAGAATGCGTCGCAACTCCATATGAAAAGTGGCTTTTTGTGTGTGTGTGTGTGTGTGTGTGTGTGTTAAGAATGCTTTATAAATCTGAATGCCTCAGCCATTTGGTTTGTAGTTGTTTTTTCCTTTGACTGTGTGGCAGAGATAGTCTGTATTCTGGCCTGATGGCCTGCAAAATTGCTGAAAAGGAGGAATGTGCTTTTAGATTTCAGGAGTGCAGGTGAGGGGAAAGAAAAAGCAAGCATTTTAAATCAGAAAATGTGTGTGTGTTGTGTGTGTGTCTTTGTGCGTGTGTGCGTGTGCTTGGAAATTCACAAACTAATAGTTTGAGGTTATGGTCTCAGTTTTTATGACTGAGTTATGTACCTAAAAAAATTGCTCTCACTAATATAAATGCTGAGAAATTTTCAACTATTGTGGTGCCTGCTATAATAAAATTCTCTGGGAGAGAATGGCAGAGATACAAAACACTAAAGAATGATGATTTCCTCACTACCAATGCGATTGCATAAATTAGGTGTGCATAAGTTTCCAATGATTTATGGCACTTGAAACTCACAAAAAAATGATTACATTTGATGTTTTCTTAGAAAATACGAAAAAGCCGATGCTTATTCCCAGAACGGATAGAAGAATCAGGAGCTAAGCTCAGTTTATAGCAGCTATCTTGTAGATCTTTGTATACCTTTAGAAAATACTTTCTGGTAATTTTCCTTGAAGACCTGTTTCATTAGCCAAACTTGCATATACTGTTTGCTAATTTGAAACAAAAAACCCTTTTAGTTTGTCTCCTCTTGCCCTCCTCACTGTTTGCCTTTTAGTGGAAGTGGCATTTTATTGATTAGACATTTAATAACAATATTCTTCTATATTTGCACAAATATTTAGCTGTTTACGTTGTAACTGGTGTAGAGGTCCCTAAGAATGGTACAACTGAAATCGGAGTGTGCAGAAATGTATTGGCTATGACAAGAAGAAGTAATTGCTTTTTCTCAAAGGATCAGATGTGGTATAGTTGTTTGAAAAACAATCTAAACAACATTTTGTTCACCATTGATTTTAAAAGCATTAAAATTAGTTTTTATGCGGCTATACTCATTAAGCTTTTATGTATACCATGTAGGGTGAATAGTTAAGAAGCAATAAAGCATTCTGCAGTAAAATATAGTTTGCCAGTTGTAAGAAGAAATAAAATACATAGATTTGGAATGTTTGTTTCCTGTAGAATATTGTGATATTTGCCATGTTAATTACAATCCAAATAAAGCTATTTTATTTGTGTATCTTAAACAGTCTTGTAGCTGTAGATGACTAATACAACTGTTATTGAAAGTGTTGTGTTTGGAGGTTGTGTGTTCATGCTGATGAGAAACAATCATCAGCCACATCTATCCCAACAATTCTTGCATTTTAAAACTAAACCTGACTTAGAAATCCGTGTTCCAAAATCCTATTGCAATTTTTAACCTCAATAAGCAGAATGAATGTGCCATTCTGTGCAATTTTGTTCTTTACTCCTTTTAGTTTCTCAGGTTAATATCTGCATTTGAAAACAAATTAGATCTTCTAATTTCATTGAAATAATTAACAGTTTCTTAAAAAAAGTATCTAAATTATTAGCAGCAGACTAGTGCCCAAGGAAAGGAAACTTATTTAGTTATTACTCATAAGATCATAACCTTTCATTTTTTGTCTCAAAAATGAAGAGAGGAGCATGTGTACAATACAACATGTCATCAGAGAGAATAATGCATATAAAAATGAATTCCTGTTACTGTATTCAGGTGTGTTTGTGAATAAAAAATGGAATTTTGAAAAGTCAATTAAAATGCATTTAAATTCTTTAACATCAGAATTCTTTAATGTGAAAATTTTTGCTAGACAGTTTGTCAGTGTTGCTGTAAGCACTGTGATGTGATCAGAACTAGTTTCCTCCACCTATGACTCTTAGATGGCTCAGAAACGCATTACAGCTTCCTGTTCCAAAAGAGGAGACTACTCTTGAAAACATGGAAGTACGTACAAAGTAAATAAGCTTTAATTAAATATCATTGTCTCACATTAATCTTTATAGTTCTGTTCCCTATAGAAATAAAAGTGGATATTCAATTTGTTTTGATTATGCATGAATTTTAACAGAAGCGTTTATTGTATATTGCTGTGTTCTTCAAGATAGAGGCATATTTATGTTGGCATAAGCCATTAAGAAGTTTCCTTATTAATGTGAAATAAGAATGACTTATTTATATTGTATATAAATAAATTGACATTTAGAAAAATTCAGTGTGATTTTTAAGGAAAAACAATCCATATCTGGCTGGTGTAACTTTCTCTTTCTGTCTGAAATCCCAGTTCTTTTCAGAGCTAACTATAAAGGGAAATACAGAATGTTTCTACTGCTAAATAAGTATTTTTTGGTCACCTGCTGATTTCAGGGATCTTTTGCCCCACAAGTCAAGATATAATCACATCCTAAACCAAGTCTGCATAGTGGGTCTGTATGTAAATGCACAAGAGGAATCAGGGGCACATGCTTAAATGCTGCTTTCACAGTATCTTAGGAACAAGCTCCAAACAAGAGGATATCTTCACCCTCATTAAATTCCACTAGGCTTTACCAGCTTCATATAGGAGAATTTTGTGATGACCAAGTCAGGAAAGTCCCACCAAAATCTACCTCAGTGGTAGGGCACAGTGCCAGGGTGCATCCTACTTCATCAGACTCTTGCAGTGCTCATCACCAAGTCCTCTGCTTTTGGCAAAGGGAAATTAATTCACTTTTGGTAAAAAATACACTCTCTAGTGTTGAGCTAATCATGTCCCCTATGCTAATTATTGCTGAAAAACAGGGAGGAAAATGGTGGTCTTTCCAACTCCTCAGTATTGAACAATAGTTTATGTTCTGGCCTCTAGCAGTCTAGTGAGTAAAGCAGTTTTAATGACGAATGAGGAGTTAAGCCGTAATCTCTATAATGATGAAGTTCAGCCTGACATGGTTTGAGGATGTTTATCCCCAGTGCAGTAAACTCTCATGGTTTTTTAGCTGTGCTGTAAGACACAGTTTGCCAGTACACTATGGCCTTGCGTTTGCAGGAGATGTCAGAGAGTGTTTAAATAATGTGTAATGGCGTGTTGCTCTTTCATCACCTTGGGAAGTGGCTCTCCCCTGTGACAGTCATTATATGCTCAGTGCTGAACCTTAGAAAACACTTTTAATCCTGTCTGTCTGTTTTGCCCACACAGCTAGGCCAATGCATACATTCGGCACAGAAGCATTATCCCAACATGTAACATCACATTTAGTGCTGAAGCCTGAACAAGCTGCACCAGCACAAACCCTGGGAAACATCCATAGCAGAGGCAGAGCTATGAGCAGCTCGATCAGGGTAGACAATAGTCCCAGGAGTAGATGGCAGAGGCCCTACCAATTCCTCTCATAGCCCAGTCTTCTACTCTGCAAACGATGTGGAAGGAGAGGAAGAGAGACAGCAGATAAAAGAAAGGACACAGCAGAGCATTTTTAGTTCGTTTTAGTACTAAAAAGAGAAGCAGCATGCCTCTTTCTTTCACATATAATTTTCATTATCGTTATAGGAAAAGAATAGGGGCTGAAAGTCAGATGCTTTTTGATGGCTGTTTGTGCCATCACACAATGTATGATCAGGATCCTAGACTTCTTGACCAGTCAGCAGAAAGGTGCAGGTTTTAATGCTGGTGATCTGAATTATACCTCAGAAGCTCTATTGACTATGTAGGAATCCTCGATGCTGCCAGAAGGTAAGCAACAGTGTAAGTAGTGTCTTACTGGGCAGGCCTTCAGCGACTACATTCTCCTCAGAGTCTCTCCCTTTCACTTGACAGAAAGCAGAAAGCCAGCATTGGGGACATTGGCTACGCAGTGGCTGGGTTGAGTGTTGCAGCTGCGGGGCACAAGTGTGCTCCCCACAGGTGTGGGAGGAACTGAAAGAATACTTACTTTTCAGAAGCTGGGGAGACCGAATCTAAAATTTCATCTACATATCCCAGGCTCTAGAGCTTCCCTGGATGAATTCCTGCTTCAAATCAAACAGCTGAGGTTGGATAAGTTGAATAAGATATGTATCATCATGTTTGACTGTCCAGTGACTCTTTTACTAGTTGTAGTGGCAGAGAATCCATCTTAAACCTCACTGAACTTTTTCAGTTCTATTAAAATTATGCATCTGATTTATAGATTTAGTTTTTAGCTATTGATTTTTGCAGTATTTTTTTCAATGATAGATAAAGATTCCCTAAGTATGAAGTTCCTGTTATCTCTAAAGACATGTCTAAACCATAATCAGGTTATCTCTTTTATTTCTCTAAACTAAATAGTTATGTCTTTTACTCTAAGTCCTGTTCTCCAACCCCTTAGTTACTCTAAAACCTTTCCTCCTCTGGAGTCTTTTGAACAAATCTAGAACTGCCCCCAATGCTACTACAAACACATGCAACTTCTCTACTCTGCGTTCCCTTGTTTATTCGTCTAAGGACCAATCTAGTCCTTTTAGCTACAGTGTCACACATTAAACTCATGAGCAGCAGATGAAAGGGATTAATGGATCTAGGAGTCAATTTTTAAAAGTTTACACCAGAGTGAATGCTATTATAAAAGCTTTTAATGAGAATGAATCTGTGCAAATATCACTGACAGCACCTCTTCAGCATTTGTTTTACAGTAGAGGTGGTTGCACATTAAATGTCTTTTGGCAAGGGACTTCATGATTCTACTGGGAGCAATACAAGATCTACCTTTTGTTACTCTATTCCTTGAGAAATCATATTGTTTCCTACTTGAGTAAGTCTATCAAAACCTGCCCTTTCTCTGAAAATGTGTTATTTTGTTAACAGTAATTTTCAATCTTTCTAAACTTGCCTGTGAAATGTATTTCAGTGGGCTTGTTCAGTTCGGTACGAACACAGCCAAGAGAATAGTTAGTGGTGACTGGGAAAAAAAAAAGACTACAAACAGAAGCTGAAAGTTACCCTAAAAATGTTTTGATATGAAACTGAAAATGTGGATTATTTGCCATAATATCTTCTCTAAATTGTAACAAACTGGTTCTATTACAGATGCTATTTTCCACTGTAAGTGAAACTCTCTGAGGAGTAGTGATAACTCAGTGAAAGTATATGGAGGAGGGGGTGAAGGAAGCACAGTCAAGAGGATGTGGTGAAAGGAAATGATGAAAGGCCATAATAACATAGCAGGAAACAGCAGAGCATGTGGCAAACATACTGAGGACTGCATGCATTTTATGTGTCAAATTACCTCCAAAGAGGTTCTTTGGAATTTAAAGCATAGTAAGAAAGTAGATTGCAAAAGCTCCCAGGACCTAATTATGTGGGACAAATTAATCTGCAAGACCTTCATAATCTGTCTAAAGATGTGGGTGTAGTAGTAAGTTAACGAGCAGGTTATTATGAGTGAGTGTCTGAAATGCCAGTTGTGCCACAGGTAAAAGAGCTTATGTGCAATAAACAGAAAACCGCTGGAGATGTTAGTGCATACCTGAAGCAGCATAATGACATAAGGGAGGTAAGAGGAAAGAGTTCAATGGTGGTTCATTTGGGCAAAATGGGCTCAAATGTATTTGAAGACTTGTGGTAAGCATTATAGCCTTATAGTTTAAGAAAGAATAATCAGCAAATTCTATATCATCATAATAAAAAACATTTTCCGTGGCTTAGGTGGCTTATCTGTTACCTCTAAATAGCTCAAGATATTTACAAGACCACAGGAGAACTAAGATCCAAGAGCAGTTTAAACAGACGCCATACCTGCAATGGAACCCTTTCAGTTGGGAACCAGCTGGCAGGCCAAGTGAATGATGGGCAAAAGCAATAGCTTGTCTTTTGTGAGAAATTTCAGGTGGACGGGAATAAAGGTGTCTGTGAGACAGACTTAGCAGGCACCTTCACAATACTATTTGTCTTTTTGCTGTCAAGAAATATGGAAGGGTAGTAAAAAGAGCTGTGGGATAATGGTTGCTTCACAGAGCCAGAGTCAAGGGTCTGCAGCCATTGTGCAGAACCTGGGAGGGACAATGCTGCCTGAATCAGAAGTTTATACTTACTGTCTTAGGAAATAATTGGGAAAGTGCCCCTTTGCTGCACCTATTGATAGTGGTAGATTGCCAGCAATGTTTTTTTTCAGCTAGTTTAAGTAGTAGGACCCTCTGTAATTCAACCACTCTGAGGAGGCATGCTGGGGATCAAGTTAAATCAGTTTTCCAATGTTTATTTAGCCCAAGCTAGCTTCACACAAATATTGCTCTGGTTTTGCCACTTAAGAAGCATGACAGTGTATTGAAGGCAATACCAAAAATCTGTCTCATGGTACTAGATATTCATACATTGGTGAAAAAAAGCATAATGGCATGGTTATAAAGATATTAGAATTAAGTACTTTACAGATAATATACGAGGAAATCTGATTCTTACCTCAAACTAAAAAAGTATTGATAGCAAACTTTACGTCATTAGACCTTAGACCAGTGATTAAGCCAGTCTTCTGCATGGAGGGAGCATTTAGTTTGAAGTTATCTTTAATTGCAAAGACAGTGAAAGTTAGTTGAAAATTTCTGTTTTCATTGTATCTGTCTTTTCTTTGTTTTCCACTGCCTATTTTTACTGTTTCCTTTAGTTCATGCATCTCAAGATGTGACTGAAATGTGGTCCTTCAGAAACTCCAAGAAATTTGTATCTGCTGGGTCAAGATGATTAGCCAGCTTGATCTAAGAAATAAATAGTTTGTAATTTAGCCTGAAACGTTGTTACATCTCCAGAAAAGCTCAGACAGCACACTCTTTGAAGAAAAAATTGCAGAAGATGCAGGGACTAATCCCCAGCATTAGTCCCTGTCTGGCCTGAAGTGTGGTAGTGAATACAGCCCTATTTATAATTAAGATGATTTCCTCTTGAACAAGAAATCATAGGTTTGTGTGAAGCAGTCCTGTCCAAAGAAGAGGATATATCTTCAGTGGTAGACTAGATTTTTTGCCTATGATTTTAATTTGTTTTAAAAATGTTTAAAATTATGTTGGACATAATTGCCTTGGAGACTATTTGTATGGTGTTTAACACTGTTCCACTGGTTTAGAAACATGAGAACAAAATGTTCTTTGTTCAAAAAAAGTGTTAATGCTCATTCCAGCTATTGATCCTCTTCTTTGCATTGCCACAGAACTGCCTGTCTGCTGGGGAGGCATCATTTTAGGCTTTTTTATCTGGTTTTAAAATTAATGTTTATAGGAAGCGTGCTTGCACTCAAAATGTAAATAGGAATTTTACTGGAGCTCTTAAACCTCTTACAGTGTCAGTGTACAGTAACTATATACTATGCACCTGCAGTTACAGGTATCGGCCTTTCTGCTGTGAGGCCTTCTACTGAAGAGAGATTTGGTTTAAGATAGAAAGGGAGTATTTTTGCATTGTCATGTCTGAAATTCTAAAATATGTCTAAAATATCTGGACATTTTTATCATGTGGGAACACACAAATATATCTCTATATCAAGTTGCTTATCTTTTATTTAATTTCTTAAAGTGACATTTGATTGGCTGAAAATCCAGAAAGATATTATTTGACCTTTTCAATGTTAAAAGAAACAATTTAAGTTGTATGGGGTATAAAAAGATGCATTTAGGGAATCTATGAAGCTCTACACAGCAGGATTTCCAATAAGCCTAATAGCAGGATGAATGTACGAACCCAAATGTACTTCAGACAATTGCACAAGAAAGTTAGTAAATAAAAATGGAAGCTGTTTTTTTGAGTGAATATTGAAAATGATGCTCTCTTGTGTAGAGAGCACTAGTGCATGTGAAACCCTATGTGCTTTTTACATAATATGCCTCTCTAGTTAACATATAACATAAAGTGTCACAGATCTTTTAGAGCTTGATTCACTATGAAAGAAACACAGCCATCTGTAGTGTGAAAGTTTATGACTCAATTGTCCACACCTTACAAAGTGATTCAGCAAAGACATATCTGGGCCGTGGAAACTTTTCCTTCCCTTATTCCATTAGTTCTTGCTTTGAAAGAATAAAAAGATCTTTGAGATGCAGTATGCATTTTAACTCTTGCATAGTAAGTAAGACAACGTGCAGATTTAAGCATGTGCTTTTAATTATTATTATTATTTCCGCTTCACACGGCCATTTCCTGCTTCTGAAGAGTATTTTGAAATTTCAAATGCGGATTAATAAAACGTGAAAAATGACAAGTCATTTTCAAAGTGATGGGCGTATGGGTAGATTAGATTAGACATAAATCTGGACAGACCATTAGGAAAATGTTGTTAGACAAAATGGGACTTCTGCAATTACTTCTAGTCCAGTTGTGACCCATTTTGTAGAGGTTATGCAGTGCTATGTTTTAGCTTTCTTTTTCTTACAAATGCAAAAGCACTATGTAAAGCCTCCACTAGTATCTCATCCTCATCTCCTTGTATAAACTGTGAGCTAGTGACAAAATCATTGGTATTATGGGTAACATTCCCTTTCTTTCTTTCTTTCTCTCTCTCTCTCTCTCTCCCTGTATACATAAAATGCGTAACTTCCCTTTGATGACAGGCCAGCCTAACTCAGCTTACTTCATATTTGTTGTGGGCAAATGGCATTCATATGGATAGGTTCAATAGACCAGACTTCTTCATTTGCCCTCTTTAGTGTTCTTGATAAGCTCGGCTGAGTGAGAAGCTTCTCTTTAGGACTCCCTGCATTTTTTTCTTCTTCCTAATTTCTTTTTTGATTGGGGTGGATCCACACCTGGCATTGTGATAATCTGATCTTCAGTAACTTTAAGTCCCACTTCAAGTCTTACTGAGTTCTAACACTTCCTGACAGACTGGGGCAACCCTGTTATATACCCTCTGGAGAGCTGGTAAATCATTTTGCCCTTCATGATAACTGCCAAGTAGAAGGAGCTGAATGCACATCTAGCCTCACTTTGGAAATCACCTTGCTTAAGGAACATGCTATTTCTCTCATTTGAAATTAAATCTTTGCCAGAATCCAACAGTTTCAGATGAGCCAATTTTCTGAGATAGAAGAACAAGAAAAAGTCAAAGGTATTCCTCTTTTTTTTTTTTCCTGGTTGTTTTTAATCTTGGCATTCTGCTCATGGAGAGGTCTTTGTTGCCAACATGTCTGCTGCTTCTCCATCTCTCACCCTTCAGGTTTCTTAAAATAGCTAAGAACACAGAGTATCTAAGCCCGATTAAAACACTTACGGGGAAAAAGGGTCTGTATGAAGTTAAAAAATATATATTTATACTGTAAGCCCTGCAGCCTGGCTTCCTGCCCACGTTTGGGCATCTGTGCTGTCTCTGGGTACCTCAACTGACACATGCATGCCAGATCCGAAGAGGAAGATATAAAGGGCACTGCTGGTTCAATGCTGAGCCCATGAACGCAGTGCAGTATCTTTGAGAGGTGGGTTTTGCCACCATTAGAGTCTGTTCATTTTCACAGGCCTCTGGAGGATAGGGTTCACTCTTTTATTATCTGAAATTAAAACTTCTTTCATAATACTTAAGGCAGAATTGATTCATTCTTTTCATTCTCTCATTGCAGATAGTCTGGAGTATGTTTTAAAGTGAGCACATCTTCAAGTGTTAGTCCAAAGGAAGACATAGAGGGCACGGTAAGAGACAGATTTGATGTGTTATCATCTAAGTTCAGTATTTAGAGTTGGTACTGAACTCATGAAAATAAAAACCAAACATTTCAGAAGGGAGCACAGCGATTCCTCAGGTCCAAGCACAGAAGGTAAATTCTCCTCTGAAGGAGGGGGATGGGTTTTGAGAAGGCAAATTCAGATTGGAAGAAAGAATGCTAGCATATGAATGAAGTTAAAAGATAGGAGGAGAAATTCTTGATATATATGATACGCTTCAGAAAAGTATAGGAAGTTTGGAAGGTTGAAGCAAAAGAAGCTGAATTCAGGATCCAAGATGTGTGTTTTTTCATTTCTCTAAACTACTTCTATATTCTCCTTTTGAAATCTTAATAGATTTTACAAAGGATTTTATTTTATGGTCAATGGAGTTGAATATTCAGCAAGAAAAAAAGAGAAGTTCTTTCCAGATGGAGAAGTATGACCAGCCTCCCTGATTCTTAACAGACAGTTATGAAGCCCCTAACAGCAAATGACACTGTGCTTGAAACCTTTCTAATAGTATTGCTTTGCTCTTACCCATCCCTTGCTACCGGGAAACACTTGACAACCAAGGCTTTTGGACTTTGCAGGGTTTATGCAACACAGAACTGGAGAAACGTGAAGATTGTCAGCCCCAGAGATATTTTTATCCTCTCTGCAGTATTCAAGGATATGCAATGAGGAGTTAGCAGTTTTATGTTTCTGAGTTAGAAACCAGTCCTGCACTGGCTGAAGAGCTTGTTGAACTTGTACAATGCAGAGGGTACAGGCTAGGTGGGTTGTGCCATCTGCTTAGGAAGAAAAGGCAAGGAAGAATTTCAGCAGCTGTTTGTTGAGTCAGATACTCATCCCTGATTGTTTCTGCCATGGTGGCAGATTACTGCCAAAGAAATGCATCCCCTGTTGCTTAATAGACCTGACCTGGATGTTGTAAGGTTACACCTGCAGAAACAAGACTTATGATGTACTGCTCATAAAATGCCAGTGATTCTACTAGAGGAGTGTCCTGAAATCAGCATGTTGAGTTCATCCTTGTTTTTCTTTGTAGCTAATAGCAGTATAGCAGGAGGCAGCAGGAATATATCACAGCTAATTCTACAAGGCGATTAGGTCCTGAGCATGAGGCTCCATATTACATTTAAGCTTTCCCTGAGTATGCTCAGTTTTATTGGGTATGACATACTGCATGTGAGTCACTCATATTCTGCATGAGTCATATGTTGAAGTGTGAAAGCAATGCTGTATCTCTGCCGTTGTTACCCGTTGCTCAGCTGCTGCCATACCACATAGCTCAAGCCAATTGAGCTCACCTTCCCAGTTTGAGCCAGCTCTCATCAGCTGCCTGATCCCTTTAAATGTGTTCCAAGATGTTGCCCAACATATAGTTAAAGTGAATGCCATATGTGCATGGATTTGGGTTTTGAGTTATGAGTCTGTGGATTAGAACCTCCAAGCACTCTTCAGAAAGGAAAGTGTCCAGAAAGTCAGTAGGTATCTTTAATATTATTTTAAAAAGTAAAATAATTTAAGTAGCTTTTTATAATAGACACATCTGTAGCACTGGGTAGCCAAAGTGTGTTTGTCTTCCTTATACACCCAAATTGTAAGACTACAACACTGTTGTGTGGTGGATTGCTTAAAGATCAGGTGAACCAAGAAAGGTTCACACCTTCATCAAAGTTTGGGAAACTCTGGTGCAGTCATACCCTGGATCTCAGTAAACAAACATCATGAAACATCCATTGTGTACTGAGGTGGAGTTTTTTTTCACTGATGAAAAAATAGGCCTTCAGTTTAGAAGTGAGTGTCAAGACGTTGCAGAATTGATTTTGGCTGCAGCCATCAAGCTGTTCCCTGCTGTGGCTGTGGTCATCGCATAGCACCCTTAGTTATTTGTGACACAGAAATTTTGTTCCAGTTATGTGGTAATTAATGCTTCTGGGCTAAATCTGTTTAATAAAGAATACAAAGCAGACTACAGTTACGTTATACCTGTCATTTCTAACTGTCCAGTGATCCTCCAACATTGCGTGATTCACGGAGCTGAAAGAAATGAGTTGCCTAAAAAATTATTAGTGCTCATTCTGCCTGCAGAACCCCTTAATTCCTGTTCCACATGTCAGCATATTATGACTGGGAGCTGTCAGATTCTAATGACTAAAATTTTATTTTTCTGTCTTTTCGTGCTGCACTTGAGAACTATATGTTGGGAATAATTCCCCAGCTAAATTTCTTCAAACAGTAAACTCCACCATTTGTGCTCTCTCTCTGTTTCTTTCTAAATCTGTGTTTACATTAGTGTCTTTCTCTTTCCGTTTGTTTCTCTAAGAGAAACAAAAAAAAATTGATTTTCTTCCCAGAACCACTGTCCATTTGAAAAAGCATAATCTGAGTTGACAGCAGACAGATTCGATGCAAAAATAGTTTGGAAATATATTTGGAGAAGAAGGAGGAAGAGGCAAGGTTAGTAGGAAACAAAATGCACAAAAAACTCTTACCATTTCATACAGTTAAATAACCTTGACACTGGAAAATATTTTTGCCATCCTCCTTGAAACAGGAATTTGTTGGCACAATGTTCAATAATAGAGATACAGGACTAATGTTAACATACTGCAAATACTGCACCAAATAGTATCTATTGATCCACCTGTTATTATGCTTGTTACTGAAATGCTGTATGTAAAGCAAAGGAAACCAGTTTCCAATTTAAGTCATTAATAGATTGGTTTTGAAATTTATGTTGCACATGTCCAACAAATCAAGAATAAAAGCATGTGAAAGGCTGTGTAGTCCGTATTGAATTACTCATTCTTTCCACAGTAAAAGCCTTTAGCTAGAGATTGACCAAAGAATTTTAAGTATCTCATTATATATGTCATTGTTCAAAGTGTCCCTAAATGGGATTAAACAATAGTCACTCAAGAGTTTCCTGCAATGTCTACTCCCTCCCCCTTACCCCCCTTCCCCTCCTCACCTTGACTTAAATTAAGGCTAATGATATGTTTTCAGTGTAAGGTAAAGGAAAGATTTTCCTTGAATGACTTTCCAACATTTTCAAATCTATTCATTATAAGTACTTCTATCATATGATTACTTATTTCATCTCATTGTCTTAGAGGATTTAACTCTAAAACACACATGTTTGATATGGACTTAATGACCGTTTTATAAACTGAAACCAGCTGAAGCTGTATTCACCTACAAATTTCTGTTTGTGCTCAGAATTAAAAATAATGCCAGGACTATTTTCCAAAGAATAATAGATTGCTGGGAGCTACTGTTTTTCCGCTCGTGTATACTGGTTTGTCATGGTTGCTTATTCTTCAGTGAGAGGTAGAAGACAGCCTCATGGGTTGCAGGGGAGAGGGAAGAGAGGGGACAGCAGAAGGAACAGTGAAGAGAGGCTATTTTTGGATAAATGATTAGTTTTGAGTACCAGCTCAGTAATACGACGCATTTTTAAACAAAAGCCCTATTAAAAAAAAAAAAAGAGAGAGAAAAATCCCCTTTCCTAATCATATGTAAAAAAATAGCTGCACAACCATGGGCATAGTAACACTAAATATCATTATAAGGAAGAAAGAAGCAAATAGTTTTGGTTTCTCACCAAAAAAAAAAAGAAGGGATAATTAAGGTAGCGAACATATTGCGCTGCTATATTGGTTCAGTCACCTGATCTGTCTCTCCAATCACTATTTGCACGATATACATGGTTTTGACGGGCTTGTGATAGACTGCTGTCTGAAATTCTTTAGTCTGGGTCTCCTGTTTGGCAGTGCAGCAGACTTTGCTATTTTGGGTTTTTGAAACGAAGCCATATTTTGGGAGGATAAGAGATAGCTGTGACTCTGTACTGACTCATCAGTATGAAGGGAAGCCAGGTAAGCTTAAAACCAACAATGGTCCTGCTTCTGCTGTCACTAGTGCAGATGTGCAGCAGAAATGATCCCACTGAAGTCTGTCACGTTACATCTGCATGCATGTCTGGATATACACCTGAGAATCAGGCCTAAATAGTTTCGGTTTCAGGATAGCAAAAGAAGAAAAGCATTTAAGCCTACAGGAGGTACCTGAGGAAACATGACCTTTTTGAGGTCATGTTTCCAGGAGGTGAAACTGCTGAAGTCCTACTTTTAGGACAGTCTGTATCGTTGCATCAAGGAATGGCTTTATCACAGTAAGAGCTGACTTTGGTTTTGGCCTGTGTACAAGGAGAGAAATTTGTTAACCACTTACTCACAACTCCAGCCTCTCTGTTCCTTGATCACAAATGACAGCGAGGAAGACTGAGTTTTATTAAATTAAAAACAAAAAAAAGCCTGATTTAGTATGAGGAGTAAGGATGTGAAGAATGGCTCAAATACACAACGCAGATGCTTTATTCAAATCCATATTTTACTGTAGTTATTTGCTTTCTGACTTTGAGTCAAGTTGAACATGGGTTTTCTCTTAGCAATCTTGGCTATATAGGTTGTGTATAACTCTCCAGAGGTCAGACAGGACTGAAGGATGGAAATGCAAAAAAAGGGAGAACTCAGGGCAAAAGGGCCTTGACCCTATGGCTTTATTAGCTGTCTCTGTAGACATTTCCTCAAAACTTTTTTCCCTATGTGACTAAGAAATGACAACTGACTATCTGGCTTTCTATACATGGGTTTGGAGAGGTGTACAGTTGAAGGTAGATAGCATGTAGGAAGTGGGATCTGCCAGTTCCCTGTTGTTTTCATTTGCAGGGTTATATCAAGTATTTCATCTGTTCTGCATTTTTTTCTCATCCTGAGCATAACAAGAGTGCTTTAAAAACTTACCTAGAATTTTTTCTTAGCAGATGAAGAATGAATCTACAGCTAAAAGGGCAAGTGCATTCTAGGTTGAACAAGACCAATTGTGAAGACACCCTGGGAAGTGACTCTTTGCACAGCCTATCTTTAATCCATGCTTGCCACCAAAGAAAAGAGCATCAAGGCCTGCTTCTTGCTCACATCAGAGAAGTCTGTAAGCAACCAAAGTAAGCTCCCACACCCCTTAAATAGAAAAACAGAAAGATTGTTGCAGGATTTTTCTGACAAACAGGAATAAAAGACTTCCAAAGGCTGTTCCTATAAGGCTGGGTTATTCCTTTACTCCTATAGACTACATGGGATTTCTCTTGCAACCTACAAAGAAAGGTATAAGAACCCAAACCAGCTGAACAGATTGTTATTGAAACAGAAACAATGGGAAAAGAAAAAACAACAACAACCAACCCCATCCACATGGATTTTATCCTGTATATCCCCCAAATCAGCTGTGACTAAACTTGCTGATTTGATTTTGTAGGAGACACAATTTGCTAGCTGTGAATGTGGAGGGAAACTGCCTTGCATTTCTGAAAGTGCCTGCAAAAATGTAAGGATTCACAGATTTTGCAATGAATGTTTCTCAGAATTTGCCTGAGAGTGTGTAATTTGCCTCTTGTTAATCGTTATTTTCCTTCTTAAAATATTTCAGTCGAGTAACAGCAATGATAGTATGACGTGGATTAGCTTTACATATTTGTTTACATTTAGAATGTATATTGCAGTCAAGCGTAGCAGCTCTCCTCAGAGACTGATCTCTATTCACTGCTTCCAGTGCAACTTGCCAGAGCTTTTGTCCTGATCTTGTTCTTGCAGCAGAGCTACTCTCACACTTGGAGTTCTCTGCTGGATGGGAGCTCAGGTGATCTGGCAGCTCAGGTCTGGGACTCCTTACCTTAAAGACTTTACAGGAGCTGCTCCTCAGATGCTACAGCTCAGCAAAGATTTACATGTGTTCCGAACACCCTATCTGAGTTCAAACTAATCTTTGCAGGATTAAGATCCTCAAATTTAAGTGACTAACTCACGCAGCATGAATGGCAAATAATCTATAGAACCAGTCCATGAACAACCTAAGGGCTGAAAGTTCTTGCTCCTAGCTTGTAAATGAAATAAGAAACAGAAGATTGGCAGCAATTCACAAAGAAAGATTCACTAATTGTTTACAAAATGGGGCAAAGAAGGACAGGGTGGTAATGGGGGTGAGGAGAAATAATATCTTAGTAGATAGTGTCATTTTCTCAAATGTTTCTTTATTGATGGGGTGTGATAATCTGAATGGCATTCAGACTTATAGAGAGGCAGCGCTACAGAAGAAAATGTGTGCATGTAGGTTCCCAGGGCAGTAAGAAAATCTGTGAAGAAATCATAGCCCTAATGCAAAATTTATAGGAGCTTCTTTCCAAGTAGGTAATAGCGGATAAATTCCTCAGGACCAAAGATGAGTTAAAGGAAGATGTCATGCAGGAGGATACTGTAGAAAACAACCCATCAGTTGCTGCCCCACGTGACAGACCCAGAGGCAGCTTCAGAGCCATTAACACAACTGCTTGGGGAGTTTGACAAGGAAAAAGATTCTGACACTGGAATAATATCTGCCAACACTTGGCATCTGTGTTCTGTGATGTCCAACCATCCTCCATGGGTACTGACTCCACTGCTGAAAAAAGGAGGAAAGGGAGAACAGTAGCAGAGAATCATTTCTCATATGAACTGGTACATTTCACAGAAATTTAAAATTGGGACTTGGAAATGCAAACTTTTTTGGCTATGCTATTTGCAATTTTTATCTACAAAATAAGGGAGTATCAAAATGTGTGTTTGAATAATAATCTGGGAACATATGATTTTATAGGTATAACATAGTGAGTGGCAATAATCATTGAAATGGTACTTTTGCAGGTCCCAGGCTTCAAGAAGCATACATAACCTGATCCTATGCTAGTACTAATTGCTAATTTCCAGGGTGAAAATTATTCTTATTTGAGCAAAGTGTTTGGTTTTCATACACATTTTTCCTGGTTGCAGTCAGATCGATAACCTGGACATCAGACAAAACATAGCAGTAAGAACTAAGTCTGGCACTTCCTATGTGGACCTCACTGCTATCTGGAAAACAGGCAGGATTAGAAGCAATTTCCATTTTGAGAAGTGTTTTTTCAGCTGAGATGCTGCAAACAGCTGAAGCTTGGACACTGCTCAGTATTCTGTAATACTTCACTTACTTACCAGCAATACCCATTGGAAATCTGATCACCTGGCAGTTTGAAAATTGCAAACTTTGGTTTTGGTATGTTGGCTATTTGAAATCTTGGTCCAGCACTTAATACTCATATCAAAACTTTTCTGGATAGTTTTTCTACTGCTGCTGAATGATGCCCTATGAAATCCCCAAGGGATAAGACTGGGGGTTGTGGCCATGGTTTCTAATGCCTGAGTGAAAGACAGCTCAGCAGCAACCAAAAACATCAGCCTTATCAGCCTTGTTCCCGGGCTAAGTCAAAACACCAGCTACTAAAGAGAAGAAAAACTGACTGCAACTGCTGAACCCAGGACATTAGTTTACCAGGGCCAATCCCTACAGAGTTTTGTTTGAGCATATGATTTCATAAGCTTGTTGTGCTAATATATTTTTTTGTGAAAAACAATAATTGCCTGTAAATATCCTTTGATCCAATCTGCAGTTTTCTATCTGAACTCACAAGATGAATGCCCCTGCAGCAGCAACATATTCCAGCTTTCGTCATCCCAGCAGGATACGGCCTGAAAAAAGGGAATGTGCAGTATTCACCCTCTTCTAAGACAGCATTGTCTTTGCACCTTACATTTTGAAAATTACCCCTCCCCCCTCCACTCCCAAACCATTTGCCTTATTTCTTGCTCTTGTGATGCTGGAGGAACTCCCTATTCATTGCGACTGCAGTTATCGTTATGGCTGAATCACCGGTACTGGAAGTAAGAGTTCGGCCCTTGAGAATAGAAGGCTATAGCCTCTAGCATGTTGTTCCAGTCCACTGGCGTCTTAACTAGACAGGGTTAGTTTTAGCATAAAATCCATATTCCTAACCTTATGGAGGAAGAAGGCAGGTTCTGTTTTGTTTTTCCTTTTATTGAAAACATCAAGCAACTCGACACAAAGTTCATGAGATTAAAGAATGTTTTTCTGTCGGCTTTTTGCCTCTGCATCTGTGTCATTTACCTGTACCCTGTGAAAGGTGCTGTTCACTCTGTAACAGCAAGAGGTAGTGAGAGAATAACCCTATCCTGAGAATAAACTGAATAATTTATTATTTAAATGAGATTTTGTGAGGTAAAACAATGAATGCAGTACAACCCCCTTCTGAGTTTTAAACACTGTTTCTTCGAAGGCATAAATTTGCTTTGCAAGGTTTCTTGATCTACTGTAGATGGTATTCCTACTTATGCTACATAGTGACAAAACCTAAAGAGGGAGTCAGATGTGTGCTCTACAGTACTTGAGAATTTAAGTTAAATCTGTAATTTTTCCCCCTGCATTTCCTCAGAGAAATTAGCTATTCTATTCACTGCATAAATTTTCAGGTTTTGCTAGCACGACACTCAGGGTGTTGAATTTTTTATGACAAAAATGCTGTAATAATTGTTGAACAGATGTAAGTGTTGGAGAGTGGGCTCTGGCAGACCTCATGAAACCTCTATTAGCAATTTAACCCTGTCGTTACTTGAATGAGATGGAAGTGAAAAAGGACAGAGTTTTGAACTGCTTCATTCAGGTATTCACAAGGGGGTCCCAGGTGGGAGTAAATGACCTATAATTAGACATATTCCTAATGAAAGCAGAAATTAAAAAAAATAGATATTAATGAGCACTAACTCCGTATTACAGCACTATTGTAACTTTCAACTGTTATATGTGGAGCTAAGAATAATTTTGGATGGAGATCATAGAATCATAGAACAGTCAGGGTTGGAAAGGACCTTAAGATCATCCAGTTCCAACCCCCCTGCCACAGGCAGAGACACCTCACACTAAACCATGCCAAACAAGGTTTTGTCAACCTGGCCTTGAACACTGCCAGGGATGGAGCACTCACAACCTCCCTGGCCAACCCATTCCAGTGCCTCACCACCCTAACAGGAAAGAATTTCTTCCTTAGATCCAATCTAAACCTCTCCTGCTTAAGTTTGAACCCGTTACCCCTTGTCCTGTCACTACAGTCCCTAATGAAGAGTCCGAGATATCCCAGTCCAGTGATCCGTGCTGTCTGAAATGTTCATAGGATCTGATCCTCCAGTTTTAGACCAGCCTCTGTAACACACCTCCCTTTCACTGCAGCTGAATTAACAAACGGTAAGACAAAAACTTTATGTCCAAGAAAATGGAGACGCTTTAGAGTTTCCACACCTGCCATATTAAATAAATGGCTTTCAAAGCCTGCAAGACACCATTTAGGAAAGGGGGAGGGGGAAGCTTAAGAAAGGCATGGAGAGGGGGGAGACATAAAAGAAACATTTATGGCATTTATGGAAACACCCTTGATTCACTGCCTAAAAAGGGAGAGATGTCATTAGGGGTTTCCTGGGAATTTTGTTGCAGATTCTTCTGAATCAAAGAAGAGAACTAGAAGAAAATGGCAGCCCATCAGCAGCATAGTCACAGAGAAGGCCTTGTGGCTGCTCAAGTAACTAAGAGAACTGTCTTTGGTGCCTACAGTGCAGAATGATGATGTCAGAAAAAGGAGTTTTTCTGTAGCTTTGTACCTGAATCAGAGATTTTCTGTATTTATGTGCAGAAATACAGACACACACTCATAGGCGTCCACATAAACATACCCATTCCTAAAATTATGCACACATTTAAAGCTAGTATTGGTAAACAACTCATAGCTTGAAATAAAAGCTTATATTTGACAGAAGAAAGCAACTAGTAAACTATTACCAATGGAGTTCTAAGACCAATTTTTCTGTGTGGGGAGAACCACACGTACAAACAACTACACCACACCAATGTAAAAATATAGGGTTCTCTTGAGATATTTTGTTATATCCATGTATTCTGAATTTTTCAAGTTAGTGGATAGGTTTGGTATGGTAAATCCCACTCTGTTATTGCAATCCCATTTAGGAAAGGAGCTTAAAAAAAGAGATGATATGTTAGGATCTAGAACAGAAGACGCAGAAACCTGTCCTGAGTGATGTTATCTGTCTCAGGAATTACATTACTTTTCTCATTTTCGTCTTGAGTGTACAAAAGGCTAAAACTTGTTTGGATATATTTTTGTGTGTGCTAATGTATATAAAATGTATGTGTGTGCCTTCTCCATCTGCTTTTGTTTTACATACCCCTGTGGTGCTTAGTGAGGCATGGGGCACTTTAATGCAGTGGCTTAGAAGTTTTGTGGATGAAACTAGCCAAATTATGTTCTGGCTCTAATTTACAGTGCACATGATAATGTGCATCCATAGGGCAAGTTACTAAAAAAATTAAAAATGTGTAAATTTGTCCAAAGCTGTGTATGGAGTAAATGTGCTGACTGCACTTCTCTGGAACGGTAATGTTTTCAAAGGCTGGAAAGATGTTTGAACACCTAGCTATTTCTTTATACACATTCGCCCAACCAGTTATGTTAGTGAGTATAAACAGAGGCATTTCTGGTACATGTATCTTTTCAGGAACATATTCAAATATTTGTAGGTGGACTGCTTCATAGATGTACTTTCACAGACATTCTCTGTGTGCAGTTTATTTGCAACCTGGTATTATTTCTGCTTCCTTTTTTGTTGTTCTTTCCTACGCTGTGTTCTCAGAGCCTTATAAGTTAAACAATCTTAAATAGGAAGCAATGTTTACTAGAAGTGCAGCAGAAAGTAAGATAATAGTCTAGAGAAAATGTCACTCGTGGATTTTATTATGTTCTTAACTTACTGGCTGCCCATTGCCTATATAGATATAGCAACTCAAAGAGGGGTTTTAAATGATTTATTGGTGAGATACTGCTCTCATCCCTAAAACACAGCATTTCTAGTTACACTTTCATTTCAGATTTAATGAAAAAATTGCTGTAGTTTGCAGGGTGCAGAGTTGAAATGGGGACCGCCTGTAGGGCATCACTCTGTAAAGCTGATGTGATGTTGTTGTAATTTATGACAGAACGTATGCAAAACTTGTGCCACAGTTGAATTCCCCCTTCCCTAAAACAAAACCCAAACCATAAAATTGCAACTTCTAACCTTGCAAAATATCTCATGGCTTTTGCAAATTTGGAGGGTCAGGTCTTCTTAGGAAGGGCTCTTTTGATTTGTTATCAATTTGTCAGTCAGTATTGAAATCTGGTCTTTTTTCTCAAGCTTTGAACAAGCTCTTTCTGTAACCCAGACTCCCAAAGAGACCCTTTGAACATATTACAGCTATTTACATTATTTGTTTAAACAGGAAGAATATTTAGGAAAGCATGGGATGCCTAAAGCTGTCTAAAGAAGTTGGATAACTGAAGAATGGAGTTGCAAGACTGAATTCGGTGATTCTAAATGTGCATTTTCCTTCCTCTGATTTTCTGTCCTGGACATAGTTTAGCAACCTGGTGGAAGTGTGTTGGGCATTGAGCTAAAAAACTTGTACATTCCAGCCATGCAAAAAAAAGGTGTCTTCAGTAACTATCCAGTAAAACTGGCAGCAGGGAGCATTGTCCTTTATAAGCCTACATATAAATGTTTTTGATGCTTAGTGCTGCACTTAGGAGGACTTAAGTTTACAGATATGTTTTAATTATTTTTGCTGTCAACGGTCAAAAGTATAAAGGATGTATATTGATAGAAAGCACGTGAAAAAAATTCAAATTAATCTCATATTTATTATCTGTAGTAAGGTCGTCCTAAGATCACAGTTGAAAATTGAAAAAACCTAGAATGAAGCTAGTGAGCAAATGTGCTTGCTGCTGTGGCAAGGGCTATATAAAGATGCTAGAGGACAGATGCTGTTGTATAAACTTATGATGTGAGCAGATGAAGAATGACTTGGTTTTGCTCAAAACAAAAGTACCATGCAGGTGCAAAGCCCAAACTCTACCCTGTGCTTTCTAAAAGCGGCTTCCTGGCTATTTCTGTTCCTTCAGGTAAAGCACTGCACTTGGATGCCAAAGTACCTTCCCTGTGCTGGGTTGGTACTCTGGAAACAAACCTTTAGTTAACAGCAGTGTGAAGTAATTGGCAGGAAGAGTGTAGGAACATGCTACAAGAGCAGGAAAGTTTTAAGAAGCTGGAGACCTTTCACGGGTAGCACTGACACCTGAATGCTCAAGCCAGTGAGACGACTGCAGCTATGGGTTGATCATCAAGCACTCTCAGTATCAAAATCCAGTATCTTATGTGCTCAGAAGCTAGAAGGCAAAGTGAAGCAGTCTTTCTCCTTTTCTGAAAAACCTATATGCCCCTTGTTTGAGGACTGAGGGAAGGGAAATATAGCATAATATGTTCCTGAGACAAGGTCATTACAAAGCTGTAGATTAGAAGCTGTAAAAATAAGAGTCCTAAGGAAATGGCACTTAAGTTAATGAAAACTAGAAGACTCTTGTCATAAGTCAGAGAATTAATCTACAGAAAAAGTTCAAACTTCATTTTAATCATGTCATCTGCTTACAAGGGTTGACTGAGTGGTTAATGCAGAAAAAGAATATATTCCCAGAATTTCAGCTGTAATTCAGTCCAGTCTAACTGGAAAGTTATCTGCTTCTTAAAAAGTTTTGCTACTGATTTTCAGTGTTTATCTTTGCAGATAAACGAACCACATAAACAGATAAACAGAAAGCACATCAAAGTGGAATTCTCACTTGTAAAAAAACAAGTGGAAAAAGACCCCAAAAGCTAAAAACAAAGCCCAGGCCTCAAAGAATATTGAACTTGCCAGTGAAGACATATACACGGTTGAAACATGACATGGGGAAAGTTCCAAGGTCAAGCTCTCTTTCCTGAGAACTTTGACTCAGTACTCAGGTGTGAGACCTATTGACAAACACAACATTTGCATTGTTATTTGTACTGATATGGTCAAAGACAAGGTTATGTAAATAAAACTCATTGATTTTGAGTTTTGAGGCTGAGGTTTTAGCTAGTTCTTACTCTTACCTGTGGTGAGTTTATCATCTCTTTTATTTGCCATAATGCGATGTCTTGGTTGATTATGATCTCGAACTTGCATTGCAATTGTTTCTCACCAGTCATGCACTGATGTTTTCTTTGAAAAAAATGCCTCATTTGATATGGGCTCAAGGGTAAAAAGTGAGCTAATTTTTCTTGAGTGTATGTGGATCATGCTTCATCTAAGCTTAGTGTAAATCTGGGGTCAGTGATGTTATGTGTAAAGCTCTCTTTACACTGTTGGAGCGTGTCTGCATTAGAAGTTTATATTGCTGTGGTTACAACAGTATAACTTCACTGGTGCAGGAGTCAATGTAATTAAAGGAGGGGGCACAACAGCCCTACTGGCATTATTCATAATGAAGACTAAAGATGGAGCTTTCAAAAGTACTGAAGTGACTTACAAGTGCGACTTTCGTTGTATTGCAGGTCACAGATTCATTAGTCATTCTTAAACCGTGTGCACAAGGATATTTTATCCCCACTAGCCAGACTACTATAGTCATATGGCTATATTTGTAGTACAGAAATGGATCCATGATTTCAAATAAGAAACTCTATAGGAAATTATTTCCATGGGACATAGGTAAATAGCATATGCATCCATACTGCAGCAGTTCTCTTGACCTGAAACAGCACAACCCTCTGTGTGAACAAACACTAAGGGATTTTAATAATCCTTCACTTTAACATTGCTGTTCCTTTTCCTAAATAGTCAGGGTTTTAAATCTGATCATATTTTGTTGATGCATTTTCAGAGAGAAGAGAGAATAATCTATAAACCACTCGTGTCTGAAACAAGATCTGAAATCACACAGCTTACTGGTTTCCTCTACAAATTAAGATGCAGTTGGCCAGCTCTGTCCTCAACAACAAATGTTACAGAGGATCCATATCATGTTTCAAGGAAAGGGAGAGTTTATACAAGAAAATAATTTTAATTCTACAAGTTCCTGTATTTCTGCTAGCAGTGCTAGAAAAACAAGATTATAGTTTGCCTTTAATACAAAAAGTAGATTTGCTGATATAACTGTTATTTGCACTGTTTATATTCAAATGTCCTTTAAAAAAAAGCATCATCAAAATTTACTGTTAGTAAGAGTGTGCAAATCAGAACACTTATCTTCTTTTTATAGACTAAAATAAAATGATTCCTCACATTTTTCTCCGTTACAGAATATTAGATAGCAGTGACTGTAAGTTACTTACTTTTTTTTCAGAAAGGTATATTCCAAGCCCAAAATTGAATACTACATCAAGTCTTTTTAATGTTTTTAAAGATTCTCAGCAATGATTACTTGTCCTGCTGTATCAACCTAGTATCAGTCCTAAACCTACCCATGGCAGCAAAGAATAGCTCACATCACAATCAGATTCTTAATTAATTACCTTGTAGCCTGCTATCTTAAAAATACAGGTCGAAAAACGGTATGTTAACCTTTTAATTTTTTTAACCTAATAAAATAACCAACTTGGTTTGTGACCTGTAATTCTGAATCTGATTGAGTTTTCAATATACTGTAATTCACAGATTTTCTCCCCTCTAGCACTAGGTTTGTATCTGTCACATGGTTTTCAGTGTTCCTAATGAGCTGTTAACAAGCTGTCAATTACCTATGCAAATGAGGCAAGCAGAAATGGAGGGGTTGCTATACCTAGAGTTAAAGTGTGCTACCTCGGATTGTTACGAAATAAATCATTTCAGTTTTAATAGCTGTCTGTGCCCATGTGGCTTGTGTTATGTAGGCACTTTTTCATTATGTTATTTACCCAGCAATAAAATGCTGCAGGGGACTTTGGGGGTGATTAAAAAGTTGAGGGGGAGGGGAACTCAGGCAAGCAACTTCATTCTTTACTGATTTGCACCTTCTGCTCTTCTTGGGTCAGGGCTAGGAGGCTACAAGCTGTCAGGTGCCCTTAGCCCTTTTGAGATTGACATTTCGGGAGTTTAGGCCTGATCCTGACGGAAGAGTTAACAAATGTCTTTGCTGAGGTGTGTAATGGAGCCTCACCAGTATACAAAGTTAAAGAGAGAAACAACAAGCTGAAGTCTTGAATTTTGGAGAGAAGGATACTTTTTGTATATGTATTCTCAGCCTTCTAAGCACTTTCTACAGAAAAGGCTGGAGAAATCTTGCTCTTTTATTTGTGTTATCCTGTAAGGAATTCTTTCCCCCTTGCTGAAGTCAATGAAATTTCACATTTAAATTCTTTTTCACTTTTCTTTAGCTTGAAGTTGATGCTTACTGTAAACCATTTTGTGATATTTTGTATGAAGAATGTTGTATAAAATGAAATTGCATTGTATTTATGACCGGCACTATAATAACGGTCTATCAGTGTTTCCATTATAAGCCCCTATTGTTGAGGGCTTTAAAACTCACCCATAAAAATTCACTCAGGACTGAAGCAAGGTCTACAAAGGATAAACAAATGCCTTTGGCTATTTTTGAGTTAGAATAAGTGAAATTGAGAAAGGAAATTAGACTTTTAGAGGTTTTCTGTCATTTTGGTATGTGTATGTCTGTGTGTATATATATATATATTTACATTTTTTAAAAAATGGGTCACAAACATTGTTTCCATTATCTAAAAGAAGTGTTTTAATAAAAAGCACCTAGAAAAGTTAATGCATTGCATTGTTTAGCTCCAGCCCACACCTAATCGAGGATGCTTGTTAAATCTTCTCGCACGATCAGGCTTCAACTCTCGAATTGTCATTGATTTCATGAGGGGTTAGGGACACCTGACAGCTGGTAGCCCTGACCCAAGAAGAGCAGAAGGTATAAACCAGGAAAGAATGAAGTTGCTTGTGTGTGTTCCCCTCCCCCTCAACTTTTTAATCACCCCAAAGTTCCCCGCAGCATTTTATTGCTGGGTAAATTTGCACACTTGGCCAACTCAGCTGAAAGGTCATTGGCATATGTACTTTTCTTCTGTCCTTAGTTCCATTATGTTTAAGGTTCAGGAACCTGAAATTGTGCACACTGAAGCCAGGAAGCCTGGTGTGAAGCAGAGAGAAGTGTTCTGGTAGGAAGCCAGAAGGAGAGGAAATTGAGAGATATAATGACATGAAAACCAGTAAGTAGAAACGAATTAAATAAAAATCAAGAATGCCTTTTCAGATGGGAGAAACCCCAGAGAAACAGTCTGCGGGGGAATTAGTAGGCTAAATCTTTCTCTGATCAATCCTGATGGAAGCTTTCTGGTCAAAATGTCAGTGGTAACTTTATTTTCTGCTGGTATGTACAATAATCCTTTTGTTCCATCTGCAAACACTAGGGGGTAAATTTTTAGCGTGATGCTTAGGGATTTAGCTGTAGGACTCCCATTAACGATAATGGGAATCATGTAGCTTGAGCACTCTGCATCGTGCTGAATATTTACCCCTCAGTTCAGAGCACTCTCTCGTTGAATTTTTAATTATATTTACAGATAAATTCCATAACCAAATATCATCAGCTCTCAAGCAGATTGTTTTATTAAAAGGTGCAGATTTCCAGCTTCATTTTGAGCTACAACCTACAGTGATTGGTTTAGCAGCTGAGTAATTTTTTTTAAGTGTCTATTTAATAATGCTTGATTTGTCAGCTTCAGAGTGTTTGGGAGACAATAAATATTAGAAAACATCCCACCCTGCATGCATGTGCCAGAGAAATGCAAAATGTGAATATTCTACCTTGCACTGAGCTTTTAAAGGTGTGTCATGATGCAGCTTTTCTATAAGATCTTTCTGGTACATACTACTTCTGCATAAATCTGTGGTTAAAATCAGTATACCAACATTCAGCACTGATATGACATAGTCTGTATAGTTTTATTTGCATTTGTGAAGATAAATGATAGGAGTCAAAAAAGTTAGATTTCCCAAGGACAAAGGGGTTGATGTAAGAGAGGATATTAGAATTCAAGAGTCCCTCACTTCAGTGCTCTATAACCTATGCTTACACCAAAATCTAATACCAGTATAAGCAGATATAGGAGAGATGGTACACATACTGATCTGCTTTGCTCCTCCCTGAGGCACGCTTCCAGTAGCTTTTGCAGCTCTTAATTCTTGAACTACCTACAGCCAGCTCTGCTGTGACCCTGCTGAAGCAACCTGTGAAGTAAGAATGTTTTTGCTGTTCTAGTTCATATTTGTCTAGCTGGGACAGTAGAGATGCTCTTTGTTTTAAGATATGGGTGAGATTAATCTCTCTTTCCAGGCATTTTGTAAAGGAAATTTAAAGGCTGCTCAGCTAGGGCTGAGGTAGGAGGGCTGTTGTATAGCTGTTTTGCTGGTGCAGCTATTCTAGGGGCTCCCATTCCAGTACTCAGCTGCTGTCAGCAGAGTGTTAAGAATAAAAGCACAAATCATAACATCTTTTTAGTGCCACTCACAACTGATATATTTCACGTGTCACTTTGGCTTGTGCCAGAGGACTGGACTGACACAGAGCAATCCCAAGATCAAAAAAAGCAGAAAAGCATTCTGACTGAGCCTTGCTGTCCCCTCCAGTTTCTTCTCATATGATGACTAGTTGTCTTCAGTTGAAACAACTCTTTCAAAGCATGTGCCTATAACATATTGCCTGCATAAGAGGTTGCCTTTGAAGATTTTTTGGTGCTGTGTAAATGAACCTGAGAAATTTATAAACTTAAAGTTTCTGTATTGATGCACAAAAGCTACCTTCATGTGAAAGTGCTTGCCTGGTTCCTTAGGAGGCACAATGTTTTCAGTGAAGGGGATAACTGCATTTGAGCAACTGACTTGTGAGCAGAGACTCTCCCAGCGTATGTTTATACGTAATCCATTCAATTCCTACTACAACCACCAAAGTTCAGATAAAACACATATTGCTTCCTCACTCTTTCCAGTAACCTACAAGTGTTTGGAGCAGTGATGTGCTGCCTCTGTGTGCTTCTGGAGTTTGGGCTTGCAGTCCCACATTTCCCACCACAGCAAGACTGGTGGAGTATCCGTTTGTCTTTGGTAGAATACAGCTGAACACCTATCTCCATTCATGGCAGCAGTCTTGAATCAGGATTGATTCCCTCTCAAATTCAGTGGAAATCCCCATTATAGTTGATAGCCTGAGATCAAACCAGAATACCCTTTGGAAAAAAAATGAATAGTGATCAGTCTCTCTTCTCAGTGCTGGTGATTGACAGTACAAGACAATGGGAGAACCTCCACAATATTTTACCCAAGAAAACTTATCTTTTCTGTATGCTAATCTTATATCTGAATATATACCTTAATCCTAGTATTCATATCTCTGCCCTCAGTAATCATCAGCCCATCTCTAATGTTTCTTTTGTTCAGAAAAGGTAAACTCTTCTCACTTTTCAGTAGAAGATTGCACAAAGGAAACTTTATGATATATATTACACTCACAAAGCAGTTTTCTCCATCTTGCAATCACTTAAAAAAAAAAAAATAGAACTTTCTTCTTATCTCATCTTCCTTCCTGCATGAATGTCTGAGATAATCAATGAAGTTCCTGTGTAGAGAATAAATTGAGCTCGAATGGCTCCTCTTAAACTGTACAATCAAAGAAAGAGGAATTTTTTTGCTGATGATTTTGATATTCAGCTTAACTTTCTTCACCAGGCTGTCAGCTCGGTGAAAGTGAGGTCAATCTGACCACACTCTTCCTAAAGGATCCTCTTCTGAACCATCTACTTGAGTATACATCTCCTGACAAATCAATGACAGAATCGAGAGGTATGTACTTTGCCCAGAAACCTGGAGGCTGATTGTCTTTTGCCGTGCATCTTATGTAGCCATTTAGGTGAGTGCAGCGTGGGCAGTGCCTGATAACAATAGTAATGTTTAGCATGTGCAATCTGGTGATGCAAATGCCTGCCTGAAGGTGCAGGACAACAGAGATGCAGACCTCTGTCCTACAATGTAAAGAGATTCAGATCGTGGCAAGTGCGGGGCATATGAGCACTCACACCCACACCCATGCTCGCACAAAGATTGCTGTGAAAGGGTGGTAAATGACTGGCAATCTTAAATTAAGATTCTGGAGCTGTTGATTCAGAAATCTGAGGTTTTTTACAGGACAGATGTTGGGAGGAAAAACACGAAGCAAAATGCAGGAAATTACAGAGACCAAGAAACCTGCCTTTCCCTCTTTTAGTTGCATTTCTTGGCCAGAAGCACTTGCTGCAAGCTCTGGGATGGGGACTGTCACGCTCCTGTGAAGTTATAGCATGGTGGGGCTGTGGCACAAGAGCAACAGAAGTAAGTGTAAGAAATGTGAATAAAAACTCCCCAAACATACTTTTGCTAAATTATCCAGATCCAGCCAAATTTCTCAGGAGTGAACAACAGTTGTTTGAAGCAGTTCAGATCTGTCTCTAGGGTTACTGCCCTCAAACATTTACCAGTATGGGACTTTCCTGCTCAAGATGGGAAGGGAATTGTAGAGGAAGAACAAAACTCAAGGGCAGATCTGGAATGCTGGAAAACTGGTTAGCTTGGGAGAGTTCCTTAAAATTCACACCTTGCACTTGGGCCAGAAAGGTTTTATAGGTGAATCAGATTCCTCTATTCACGGGCAAACCCTTGTATCTCATCCTCCCCTTTTCCTCCCAAAGGTTCTCTTCTGGGAGAGCTTCTCATCTTCTGAGCTTGTCTGCATCCTGATGTAAGATGAAGTGGTATGTATGAGAATTAGAGTATTACATTCTGGGTAATATCCTTTATGCTGCTCTCTATTAGCTCTCAATTCTTGGGAATGCATTACTGCACTATTTCTTTTGTGCCAATGCTAGTCCATCAAGGCCAGTGCCGGCTTACTCAGTTGTATCAATGGTTTCTTCTAAGGGGGCCGAGACAATATGTTGCAATACGGATTATACTATGTGATTTTTAAATCAGCCTTGCAAATGTATTCTAAAAATTTTACAGCTCTCCAGACAAACCCTATTGTCAATCATTTCTAATGATGATTGCTGATTAGCAGAAAACAAACAAAGAGGTGATTTTTATACACATAGAAAAGACAAGCTGAGTGAACACAATCTCTTAGGAATGAGAATTTTGCTTTGACCCATACTGTAGAAAGCTTTTCAGTTGTCTTGTAAAGGAAGAAACAAAATACATTAAATGATTTTGAAATTGTATACGTTACAATACAAGAGTGTCAAAAAGTTAAACATGAATTGAAACATATTTTCACTTTGAATTACAATTGATAATTATATTCAGATAATTTTTTCAGCTGAAAAAATGAATGAAAGTTTATTACTTCAATTTTAAGAGCATTAAAATAACGCTCCTTTCTGTTGCATGAATGCAATTTTACACATCTAAGATCACTTTTCTAATCTGGGAGTGTTATAATATTTTTAAATGATGTTGATTTTTAGGAACAAATTAAAGGTGGGGTTTTTTTTTTTAGAAAACCTGTCTTCTTACCATGCTCATGCTTTTCCCAGGAAAAGTTGGCATGGATAAAGGTCTTTTAAAATTCCTTTGTGTCCCATATTAGCAGTGAATGATACCAGCGTACAGTTGTTTTTCTTGGCAATGTGTATTGTATAGTCAAACTTTCTATGAATGATAAGTGATATTCATTAACCTAAATAGTCCTAAGCCAAATCTGGAGGCAGCCTGATCCAGACTGTCTGTCTGTCTGTCTGTTGCTTACAACTGGAGAGGGCAAAGGCTATTCTGTACTCAGCACAACTTGGAGAGAAATGTAGCACTCTCAGCTCTGCTCTCACCACTTACAGATGCCAGAGGGTTGCTCTGGTTTGTGCTGTATAACCCAGAGCATATACCATGGTAGCTGGGCAAAGCTGTAGTGTATTATATGTTCCTACAGGTGAAAGTGCAGCCAGCACCCCATGGGGCAAGAGTGCTGTGTGCCCACTGAGTTTACCTTCTTTGGTTGCCTTACACCTGCCCCATGCACATAGGCAGTGCAAGGGGCAGGCATAGGATAGGCGGTATTTTTGAGTGGCCACATTAAATGAGGCTGAATTTAGGACATGCAGGGCTCAGGCGTGATTCCCTGTTGCTGGCCATGCTCCACCCCTCAGGCCTGAGCAGGTAAAATTTAGGAAGCTCCCTGTAGTCAAAGGATCCTGACATTATGCTAAGAGCATTCAGCCAGTCCAGGTTTCTTTGTTTTGGAGACAGTTTTCTACTCAAAGGCAGAGCTCACCTGCCTTCTTACACTGAATTTTCACAGTGTGTTACTGTATATTGTCCAAAAATTATACTGCTTGTTTATCTGAGAGCAGCAGCTTAAAAATAGAAGTGTATGAAAGAAAGAAGAGAAAAAAGGGTTGGAAGGTGAGAGGGCTGATACTGATAGGGGTAAGTGAAGAGAAGGAGAGAGGTGGGATATTTATCAAAAAGACCAAGCTGAAAGGCATGTAAATCCAGTTAACAGCTTGAAAACAGGTAGCTCTCATTAAAGGAAGTGGAAATAAAGTCAATTAGTGGCAGGAGGCATTAGTTGGGGGTGTCAGCTGGTGAATGGTCACTAATTTGATGTAGTCTAATCACATAGTTTGGCTATTTGATTACCAAATTGAGATCCAAACACTCTCCTTCCAGGGCAATCACTTCAGAAAAGAGGGTAGCTGGAATCATCATGAGATCTGATCCATTCCTTAATTGAAATTAGTTTTAAATAGCTGTAACGCATGACATGTAAAACCCAATAAACAAATAGTTGCTGAGACATGGTGTGAAACATGGTGGCTCAAGAAAGCTGAGGATGCATGACCAAGAACTGGGCATTGGGCTAAGCTTTGAATGTGCACGTGGAGGTTCATACACACATGCACCAAGAGTAGGCCTGCAGAGACTTCCATGTTTGCAGTGTTTTTAGTCTGTCACTCATTCCTTATTGACAGTTGACTCTGTTTGGATGAAATGGGTCAAGAATGACAAGAATCAGTTTGCTTTCTGATGGCTAGCCAGTGGAGATAAACTAGTACACATCCACAGGTTGTATGTACCTTGTTTGTAAGAGTTTCTAGTACTGTTTACTATTTGGCATTAATAGGAAATAGGAAAAGCAGAGGAAACAGGAGACATATAAAGTGATTTATTTTTTCCTGACAATCAATGGTTTAGCAATTTCCTGGATCAGAGATTATATCCAGATGTAAGAAGTTATCATTTATAAATCTGTATAATCTTTCAAAACTGCTAGTATCTTTTGTCTTTTATAATCATCTTGCAACAGAAAATTTACCCAATTATGTGATCAGTGCAAAACCTGGCTTCCGTTGTAAATGTGGTGCTTGCTCATTTCATCGGCTGCCCCTTCCTTCTGATACTGTGGGAAGAGGAGCCATCAACGTGTGCATGATTCTGCTGGGCAGTATGTGACCTTACACATCTCTGACCAGTCCTCCTCAATTACCTATCGTGCTCACTAAAAATAATGTGAATTCCTCACATATCCTTTGTTCTCAGCCGTGCTGCCCTGCCCGCTAACTTTTCTATCTCTTTTTTGTATTTGGTGACTGTGTCCAGGCATATTGTTCAAGTTATATCTCCCTCTGCCTCATTTTCCTATCCAGTCATTGATATATGTGTTGCAGGAAGAGGAAAGGTGTCCAGTGGAAGAGGGCTTCTCTGGCTGTTTTACCATTGTATTCCTGAAAGTACTTTACGCATTCTGGAGCTTACCTTCTTGCTGGATAGAGCAAGAGCTCTGCACATATCATAGGCAGTATTTCTAGTGTCTGTTAAGTGGAACAATACAGTACAGTGTGTGACTCCTTTAAAGGACCTGTTTGATATTAAGCTGTGTCCGTAATCATACAGGTCATGATTCAGCATGAAGTTACATATCTTCATGCAGAGGAAGCCTCTGTGAGATGCTTTGAGTTAGGCATGTGCTTAATTATTCCAAATTGGCTTAAACCACTGGTTGAAAGGTGCACATGGGACCAGAGCAATGTGAAAGTTTTCATTCCTGCTTGCTAGCACATATCATAAGTGCAGACAATGCCAAACTTATGCTTTATAGAAACAGAAAATCACCCCCCAAACACCTCCATGTATACGGAAGCTGCTCCAATTTGCACTAGAACTGAAATGTAATCCTTAGTGTTTTTTCTTTGCAGGTAGGGATGTGTGTCAGCCAGGAACAAAAGAACCAGTGAAAGAAGTATCCTAGGCAATTTTTGCAAAGGATTTGATTTTTTTTAGCTTGGTCTGGGGATCATCAGGGTTGGACCTTAGCACCAACAACCTCCAACAGATAGTAATGGCTCTGCCTTTAATACACTTCCACCCCTGTGTGTTATACATCCATAATACTGAACACACGAGGCAGACAGCTGCCCTGAGGCATTCTCAGTAAAAACTTTCATATCACAACAGAACTGAACGTACCATTATAACACCACGTCTCCTTTTCTTCATGGTAAGAATTGTTCTGAAAGCCAGGCAATGTCATGGAAATGTTATAATAGACACATTCAGGATATATCGGTAAGTTAGTCATCCTTGATGATATATTTAAGCTGTTCCTTTTCTTATACATATAACAGGTTAAACATAATTAACATTGGTCAAAGGGTCCTTTAACTTTACATACTTTATGAATATATTACTTGAATTATCAGGAAGGAAAAAGGGAAAGGGTATTTCTTAATATCTTCTGGTATAAGCTCCTCTAAGTCATTTATATTGCAACATGCATTTTTGCTCTCCAAGAAGCATGAATATTTTCTCTCTCCCTAAATCCCATAATTGTTTTATTGCTACATTAAAAAATGTAAATATGCGTTCCCCTCCCCATAATAAATTAGATGCAACCTGTCTGGCTCTGAAAATGAACATTTCAATGTCTTCAGACACACAATGACATCATATCAATATTTAAAATCATTTTATGCATGTATTCCAGGTTGTCCAACTTCATTAGGGGCATTCATCAACCCTCCGGCTACAGTGTATTCCCATCAGAGTTGTAGGCCTCAGGCCCTACCAAACAGAAATTTAAACTAACTTCCCTTTTTAATTCACATTATTCTCAAGTAGTCTCTTTTTTAACCCCCTGCCATGACTAAGACATTTAGGCCAGGCTGATTTTATGCACATCACCATTTAACAGACAAAATCCCCATTTTTATGTAAGAACTTAAATGCATGAAAATAATAGTCTTTCCTCTTTAATTTCCTTGTCTTTTCCCATCTGCCCCTATTTCCTGGGTTCAATAATAACTGTTCTTCTTTTGCTTTTGTATGCTAAGTTAATAATTTGAGCTACAGGTTGATAGGGATTTTTATGTTTAAAATGTTCTTTTTTTATGGGTTTTTATGTTTAAAATTTAGAAATATTTCAAACAAATTAATTTTAATTCTTTTTGTCTCTCCTTCTCTTTCCAAAATAATAAAATATCCCCTCTTGATCTATTTTTTATACAGCAAGGGATGCACAGCATGAATATATCCCTGCTAGTGGCATCAAACACTGTTGCATTAGTATAAAATCTTTCTCCTCACAAGCAAAACAAGCAGTCTTTCCATTGTTCTGGTTTGTGGGATGACTGTGAATCTGCTCCCTGAGATGTTTAATGACCTTCAAAATTCCCAGGTTAAAGTCACTCATGCTGTATAGCACAGGAAAGAAAACTGTGATATCGAGAAAACTTTCTATTCTACTGGCCAGACAGTGTAGATTTGGCTGAAGCCTCTGATTTATCCTCCCACATTTGTGTGGAAAGCGTTTAAATGTCCATCATTTGTTACAAAAAAGGATGGAAGCATGTGGAAGGAGCCAAGCAAATATAATGTGCACCTGCAGATGGAACAAGCCTGGGAGAGATATTGGTGACTGAAAACATTAAAGTTGGTGCAATATATAACAGTGCTACTCTCTCTTCTATCCAAAATATTATAACTGTGTACATGGCCAGAGACCTGACAAACTTGCACTGGTGGGTTAAGACCCATTTGCCTCCAAAAAGGAAAGAAGAGAAAAAGCCCTGTAACTGCGAGCCAGTTTTCTGTGAGTAGCATTTTTTTAAGCAGCTGTATTACTCTAAATTTCATTCTGATCTCTGTTTCTCTCTTCCCTCTCCCTTCCTGCCTTATTTTAGTATTCCTGCAGCCACTTTTTTCCTTATGTCACTACAACCCTCTTTCTTTGTTTTGTTCCTTTCCTCTGGTTTTCACAGCCCTTTAGATTGCAGACCTCTCACAGTTATGGCACACAGTGCAGTACGTCAGGGTAAGGGAAGTTCAACCTGCCCCAGTTACGTGGGGCTCCTTTTGCAGTGGTACAACTAGTTGTCATCTACATTTTATCCTTCTAGGAAGAAGCAGGTGCAGTCCCTTCTGTTGTGGTCCTGGATACCATTCCCATCCAGCAAAGCTCTGTGGCTCAGTGTCTCAAAGATATAAAAATACACAAAAAAGTTCAGGTTTCTAAGGCCAAAGTTTGCTATCCGAAAACATAGATAATTCAGTACAAGGCAAGTGGAAGCAAGTAGAGTGTTTCCATATAACTTTACCTTATGACAGATGAGAACTGGCTTGAAATACTCTCACTGCAACCGAAAAAGCTCCACAGGGGTCTGGTGTGGGTTTTTGCTGCTGTTGTTGAGGGAGGTGGTGGTATTTGGTTTTGTTTGTTTAAACGCTTTATTATATTATTGATAGACTTACTCTGTTAAAAGTACTCAGAAAAATGTGTCATTCTCCAGGTGTGAGGTGCTCTGAATTATTTTGTCCCCTTTCCCAGTGGGCATTATCCCTATTGTGGTAAAGTCTTCTCTGCCATGCGGTCCCAGCTATCTTCACTTATAGTTTTCATCTTGAGGACAATCCTAGGGAACAGTCCTGCTAGAGCCTGTTTTCTCTCTACAGTTACCTGCTAACCTTATTGCAGAACAATTAGAGCTGTCGGAGGAGTTTGTGCCCTTTGAAACTACTGGCAAGTACCCTGTAATAAATGAGTTGGCTTTCTCCATAGGATCATGTTGTGGTGTGGACCTTTCTCTGCAGACTCCATGGCAGACTGCCCTTGGAGCCAAAAGCTGTTTTCCCAATATACTGCAATGACAAGCTAATCCTAACATTTCCATTGCCAGGCAGGCCCTATCTGCAGATGTAACAAAAAAAAGATGTTTGAGGCTGGGAATGCCCACTGTTTAAGTTGATCACTGAGAAGGGTGATGGCTGTGGTAATAAAAGGACAGTCGAGATTACATCTCTGGGCACTGTGGCAGTAAGTTATACAAATAAGAACAACAGGAGGAAAAAAAAAGGGAATGTGAAGTGATCACAGTAAGGAACAGAATGTAAGAACAGGACTTTGAAAACAGAGCTGGGAAGGAAAAAAATCACCATCACAGGGGATTGGGAAAAGGCAATGGATAAAGAGAAAGAGATGTAGGGAAAAGGCAAGCAGACAGGCAAAGAATAGAGAAGGAGACACGGAAACACAAAGTAGTGAAAAGATGTAGAATGTTAGAAAAACTGGAGAGATACTTAAACTGAAAAAGTCCAAAAATGAAGATAAGTGGGATTAAGGAAGATGAAAAAGAAAAGTAACAAACTAAAAGGAATGCTTGATAAATGAATAAATGTAGAAAATACATTTAAAATTAAAAATAAAAGAAGAAAAAAGAGAAAGCTGTTTTATGGAGATGGAGAGAGAATATGAGTGGAAAACAAGGGGCAGATTTCCATCTTGTAAAGTACTGGTAATCTGCCCATACAAAGGGCTACAGTAAATTCCTAGAGGTTATTTATTGCACCTTTCTCATCAGGCAAGCTACACCGATATAGGTATGTCCAGGCCTTGGAAGAGGATTGTGCCACTTTGGATACCAGTTTAGATAAAGAGGTCTATATTTATGCTTGCAGACAGACTTATTTTTCTTTGTGGCTGTGATATCCTTGTAGCTGAGACCTGTACTGCCAATGAGAGGAGTTTGCTGGACTGATGAAGCATTTTCCTCTGGGTCTTGGGCTCCATGTCCACTCCCTGTCAGGACAGGTAGGTCCCACACATGTCATACCCATGAGCTTTGTTGAGACGTGTCTCCCTCCATGAGGTTGTGGGCATCATGGGGAGTAGCATTTTGGATCAGGCTGGAGGTACACTGGGAGAGGAGGGCACATGGGGGAGGTTGCAGAGTGCAGACTGTGCTATGTGTGTGGCTATGGCCAGAGCTTTTTGCTCTCTCATTTTCATGACCACATCATTCCTTCATAAATTTTTAAAGGAGAAAGAATCATTGTTTAATGCACTTTTGTGAAGAAAACAGAGCAAGAGAGAAAAGAAAAGAAACACTGTGAGCTCCTTACTCCCTAGACTTATGACCTGCATAACTCCAATCATTGTGTTATTTAGACAGCCTTCCTATTTAGCCGACATTAAATTTGTATGCTCCCACATGGCTGAGTTGCTACTTTTCGTTATCCATGCAGCTGGGATTCTCTGAGGGAACATGATGGGTCAGGGGGAGGAGAAGAGGTGAGGACAACCATCTCCAAAATGTGGTGGACGTGCCTTTCCAGTTCTATGCTGGTTGCACGGAGGCAGGTATAAGCTGACGGGAATAGGCGGCAGCAGCCATGCGAACGAGGTCAGAGTTGCTTCCTCTGTGGCTTTTTTCTTTCTTCTGAGCGCTCTGAAAATGTGGGTGTGCATGTTAAAACTGCCCTATGAGGCAGCTCTGACATGTGGGGCTGCCTGGCACAAACACAGCACATAATAACACAAAGTATTTGGCAGTGTTACAGGGCTAATCTTTACGTAACTGTTCCCGAACAACTTCTCTAGCACACTGAGCACAAACAAGCTTTCCATCAGCCTTCGGCTGCATGCAGATTGTCTTGTGTCACCTGCTTCTCTACTGAGCAAATACTGGCTGTGGTCATAGCAAGAAAAACCTTCTTTTGCATTCATAACTGGTTCTATCTAAACTGCCTCCTTTTTTTTCCAAGGCTATTCATGAACCATAGGCATGTTTGTCAAGAATGTCCCCTTTTATGAAATTTTTTCCTTCTAAGCACAGATGTATGCTGGAAATTTTATTGTGGATTGTTTTCAGGGGTGCAGTAGGAAACCAGGATCTGATTTTTTTAATGGTTGTTCCCCTGTTGACTGAAGACATAGGAGGAGGGTAAATCTTTCATAGTTAAGACACTGGTGTGGGACTTAGGGCACTTGAGATTGGAATAATAATGTTTCATTCCTTCTGCCCTTTGCCCATCTTGTCAGATTTCAATGTGAGCTCTTTACAATTATCTCCTACAGTTTTGTTGCTGGGTTCAATGGGTCCTGGTCACCATTAAGGCTTTTGTGCTGCAGACAGCATCACCAGGACACATGTGAACAGTAACAAAATCAGGGAACGAAAGACTAGAGCTTCCTAAGCACTTTGATCAGTAATGGGTCTCCTGCTCTTGCACAAAGGTGATCGGATGCAAGCCTTTTCTTTGGCAGGCAGAAGATGAGTGTTTCTAGCTGTCTCCCCCCACCCTCAGGTAGAACCATCCACCCAGTGCCGCCCAGTGCCACCTCCCCACCCACAATGCTCCTCAATTTGGGTGCTCTTTTTACTCAGCGCTGCGCAGCCACAACACATGTGCTGCTGCACAGAAAAGCCATGTGGCAAATATATAAATGTATGTACGTTTCTGAATGCTGGAAGAGAGCCCTAATTCTGTTGGCAGCAAACCTGACTCTCCTTCTTTCCTCGGAGCGGGGCCTGCAGCATTCCTTGGTCCCACAGACATAAGCCCTCCCTGGATTTCTCCCAGTGTGGCAGAGTGCTGCCAGCCTGTGCATTCGCTCCAGCAGCCCCTCCAGGAGGGGCAACTCCTCCGCTTTGCTTCTTGAGGAGGCTGAGTTCGCAGCTTCAGGCTTGTCTCACTTCCTTCAGTGCAGCGTAGGTCAAACTGGGACCCTCTCCTGGATCTTGGTTTAGTCTTAGCTCATGAGGAAACTTTGCATACCAGGAGGGAGGCAAAGCAAAGGGAGATTGCCAGACCCAAATGTTCCATAGTTGCAAAGATAGTTTCTAAATACTGAGCTTTAAAAATAATATGGTTTGTGTGGGGAGGGATGTGAAAGGGGAGATTTTTCTATTTGCCTGCTGGGATTTGGAGCCTATAGTTTCTTGGGGACACATTTCCAAGTTTTTATCATAAACTATAGGGGCTAGAAAACACACTCTTCTGTTAAATGAAAGCTGAAATTCTCCCTAGTTCTACACACTGAAGATCTGGAGCTTTAACCCTGACTAAATAGCAACCAAATCTGTAGCATCAGCCTGTGCAAGTTGTCTCTTACCAGACAAAGAAAAATCCATACAAAAAATGTTGTTAAGGAGTCCTGTGCAAATGCAGCTGTTAAGGGAGCAAGCACTCAGTTATAGCCAGGAAGGAGGAGAAGCATTTTCTGTGATGTGAAGGAAGTTCATGTAGCCAAAGGTGAGGAGATAGGGTCACCATTTATTCCCAAGACTCTTCTACTCCTCCAGCAGTGTATTGATTTGTGTATCTTTGCAAAGCATACAGACCAGGTCAGAGATAGCCCTCCAATTCTGTTTAATCACTTGAAGGTATGGATGTTTTCTTCTTTTGCCTACTTTTTTCTCCATCTCCGTTTCACTTTCAGTGGGTTTCAGGGTAGGAATGGGTTAGTGTTATTATTTTCAATATTTCTCTTCCTTTTGTTTTAAATAGGGTTCAATTTTCACAATTTTTAAATCATTCATGAGTTTGCCTACAATGATAGAATGCTTTTTGATTTGCTTCCAAAAAGATGTGTCTGAAAGAAACTGAAGTGCTCCATCCTTTCCAAATGCAATGTTTCACTTTTCTTTTTTTTTAAGAGCACTTCATTTTGGATGTGAATAGGGTGCTTTGGGCATGGGCACTGCAGATCAATTTAGATTTCCTAGATTGCTTCAATAATCTGAAGAGTACTTCAGTCATTTTTAACTATTCTTCACCATATGCTTGCAAACCCATTCATTTTTTAACTGAAGTGACTATACTTAGGGTAAACTCTGCTGTTCATTGGAAATTGTTCCATTCTGCAAATCCATAGACTTCAAATTCCATACAGAAACTTGATATGACATTTTGCTGTGAGAATGTATTAACACTTCTTGCCATTACCTTATTGGTCAACAGTTTGTGCTTTTTGTTGTCTGAGGCAGGGCCATGTCACCACTGACAGTTTGCTGTAGGAGACATGCTCATAATTAGGCAAGTCAATGTTTATGTGTTTTGTTTTGGGGTTGAGTTCCCCTCCACCTTCCTCCTCCCCAGTGTTTCTTCTGTATTCAGCACTGAGATTCAATTTCTTTTATGGCTTTTTAATCCACAGATCAGAATGCTTTTGCAGATAGTTAAAACATGCAGTACCTTTATGGCACACATTTCATGTCCAGTTTTGGTAATAAGTGAAGTGCATCAGTAAAGGTCTCTCAGAGTGTCAGTGGCAGAGGCAGGAAAGAGTAAAACTCAAGCAATTTTAATCTTTCTTCTCTTTCCTGTTGCGCACACTGCACTTGTGCCATATGGTTACAGCACTTCCTGGTATTTATACTATTGTATCTAGACTATTACTCATTGCTGTTCTTCGGAGAGCACTTATATTTCAAACATCACCCAGAATAAAAAGCTCATGAACTGTCCTGTGAGGATTTCATGCCCTAATTCCCTTTCCTGCCTTCACCTTGCATATAAAAAACAGTTATTCTTAATTCATATTTCTATAAAAGAGTGTCTGCATTTCTAAGAAATATGAGCATCTTTTTCCAGGGAGACTCTATGCTGCCTTAACTAATTAAAGCTTAACAGTAGGGCAGTGTCATGCTATATTTTGCAGTCCACCTGATGTCTTATTCAATCATGATCTAGCATTATAATTATTGGAAAGCGCCACAGTTTGCATTGATCTGCTGCTGGCATAACATTTTGCTAAATGATTGCCCATCTTTCACAAAGACAGGGCACAGAGGACACATGAACATGCTCTAGATTACAATTTCTGTGGTAGTCCTGTGCTGCTCTTTGGTAAATCACTGCCCCAAAGCTGAATTTGCAGCCTCTCTCCCTCAGGGAGAGGTTTTGGTGATGCTTCAACAGCTCTGTTGCTGGGACACTATAGCTATGACCATGACTTTTTTTTGTCTTAGCATTTTATTATTTGTGTGTGTGTGTGTAGGGGCAGAGCACTACATATTAGTAGCCTTAAAGGTCAAATACTTGGTATGAATTAAGGACTTTTGGCTGTAGCTATGACTTCACCCTAAGGACAAACGGAACTGGGTCTCAGTTTCCAGAAGGTGTCCAAAGTCAGTTTAAGCCTTCTTTGCCATTAACTTCAGCTGAATTTTGCAGTTCTTAACTGTTACCAAGAATTTTAATGAGAAAAATAGTCTAATAGAATATGAGTATTTGATGGACAGGGAAAAAATATTCTAAACATAAAAAATGCTGTTACCACTCAATTCATGCAGTCTTCATAGGAAACTCATGTTGTTTTCAGGATTCTTGCAGGTATAGGGTTAGTTCTTCTGTGTTAGATAATTTCTTTTCTTCCTTTACAAGATTTCTTTCTAAATTTAATGTGTCAGAGAAAGAGAAAGGTCTAGGGGCAAGAAAGATGGAAACACCAGAACTTGAACTTGTACAGTATTAGGATTTTGGCCAGTGATGTCTATTTCCACTGCAAGGCTGTCCCTACCTTGTTGGGAAGACTATGCACATTCAAAAGGTAGCACCTTTTGAATAAAAGGTTAACTTGGTCCTAGCCATTTACAAAAACTAAACATCTCACAGCTGAAAGAGTGGTATCTTAATCAACTTCTGACTGGGTGATTACATTCTCCCTGCATAAGTTCCCTGAAGTTCCAATTGGATTCAATCTTTTCCTTCACTTAGTCATCTTTTTTATGTGCTAAGCGCTTGCTCTGTTTCACCCCTGGTGGAGCTGATTTTCAGCAGTAGATAAAAAACTTTCATTGTCTAGACAGAGCTTTTGAGCTCTTTTGGGAAGGATTCTCTAATGTGTATATATTAAGGGTACACTATTGTTGGTTGTCTACAATAGTGTGGCATGAATAAGAGAGCAAAAGAAGAATGGTTTCACACAGTTCAAGTAATTTTGAAGAAGAAATCAGGAATATTTTTCTTACTTCCTCAAAAGCTATTCTAAAGTTAGATTCTGGGTAATAGATGCTCAGTCAATTCCTTACATAAATGTAATGTTATTGTCAAATTATATTTACTACCCTTTTACTTTTAAAATCAAAGACACAGTTTCAGAAAACAAAACACAACATTGTTCCCTTACGTTTAGCTTTGCAGAACTTAATTCTCTTTTAATTTGCCTCCAAAAAAAACCCAAACAACAAAACCCAACAAAACCTAATGTCACTCAATGAACATCAGTGAAGTACTGTATTTATCTCCAAAGTAAATAAAGCATTGTTACAGGCCACAGTTTCTTTCAGAAAGTTATATGTGAAGGCAGCATTTGCTAATATAGTGATGTATTGTCATTCATTCATATTTGCACCTGTCCAGGTAGCCATAGATCCATCCAAGCATAAGTTAAACTGTGCAGGAGGATTCCATTCTGCAAGAATAAATCTTCAGTTAAATGAATCTAAAGTGGCTTAGGATGTATCTGGCAAACTATCCCATTGAGAATAAGTTCAAGAAAAAAGAGGGAAAGGGAGCAAGCCTGTCTTCATAAAGCTGTGTCTACATCCTAGAGATAACTCTGTGGTTTTCATACTGATTTCTTTGTACTTCCAAGTTGTTGGCATATTTTTTAATCTAACACGTAAAATAAGAATGACATCAATCTACTCAGTAGAAATACATGACTGTAAATCTTAAATACAAAATAAGAATCAAGGTTTCCTAACCAGCAAGTTCAACCACAACCAGAAGCACTGAAAGATATGAAATGATCATGTCAGAGTGACTCTAGACGGAAATGGTTTCATAAAGAGGAGGGAACTCATGAGGTGAAAGGGAGACAGGGGCACCATACAACAAGTACCAGAGAGAGAGGAAGCAAGAAGAGGAGGAGCACAAGGTGGAACTAGAAGTCCAGTTTGGAGGAAAGAAGCTGGATGCAGGGAGGTGTTACACATTTGCCAATTTTCTCAAGGCTTGACTATAGAAAATATGGGAATCGTTGGTTCGTGATACAGAGGCTTTGGTGGCTGAGCTGTACCAGAAGAAAAAGATATATTGGCAAGAGGTATCTTTTTTTTCTGCAGCTACCTTTTTGAGTGACATAAGCCATACCAGCAAAGGGATTCTTGCATCTATACAGAGGGTGTTGCTGGCGTATCTATATCAATTAAGGGTGTGATTTTTTCATGCTTGTGACTGAAACAGCTTTGTCAACAACACTTTATAATTTAGACCTGGCTTGAGAGCTGTCCTGGCTCTCAAGCAATTGCAGAATGTTGGGGATTAAAGTGAACTCCTTTATTGCTGGCAAAGAAATAAAGGGACACGAATGCAGCATTTTCATTTTGAATAGATTTTTTTGTTGTTGTTATTCACAACACACACACACAATTTCTTTTTTTGTTTGGAAAGGTGGTGACTGAAGAAGCAAAAATAGCACCCTCATAGCAGATGTGCAGCTTCATGGCAGGGCATCCACTGAAACGTAGGCTTTCTTCATAATCAAAAGCTGAAAGGTTCCTGTTATGACCATATCCTAGCTGGGAAGGGCTTGCAATATAGCTAGACTGTCAGACAGTTCCATTGGAGGCTAAGTTTACACTAGAACAAAAAGCTGATAAACGGATACAACTTCCTGAACAAGATAAATATAGGGCAAGAGTACTCTTTTTGTAGATAAAATGGCACATACATTAGGGTTGTTGCTGGCATAACAGTGCTGGTTAGGAGAGGAAAGTGTGGTTTGCTTGCTCTTTGTCTTTTTTTGGTTGTTTGTTTGTTTCTTCAGAATCTTCAGTAACATAGCAATGCCACAAAAATTCAACTGCCAGGCTGCTCTATCTCTCTGTGCAATCTATTCCACCCTGAAAACAAACAATCTAGTTTTGTGCACATCTTGTGTTTCTAGAGACTAGAGATTCCTGGATTTGGTCAGAACAATAACTTTGATATGGCCAAAGTGAGAACTCCAAGCAAAGTGACATTACATGTTTCAGGGGGTGGTTTACCCACAGGATAATCCTAAAACCCAGCAGATACTGAAAAGAAAGCACCTGTCTTCCTCCCTCCTTCCCACGTTAGCTCTGGAGCTTCTTTAATGCCCCAGTAAGCTACTTCAGCTCATTATATGGGCAGAAAATGAACACAGCAAATAACAAGACACCATTTTCTGCCGGTTTAGTGAGCTAAATTGTTAGTGCAGAGATCAGATGAACAGCATCTCTGCAAGAAGCAGCAGCATATATTTGAGACCAAGGGATATGAGTGGAATTATTCTTTCTTTTTCTCTTTTTTGGTCAGCATTAGATTGATTTAGCTGTCTTGCAGGACTTCCTAATGTTAGCTTAAACCTGAGTCACAAAATGATAAACCAGTGCTAGAATGCCTGTCCACACTGAAATATGCATTTGTTTAGCTGATTCTGAATATCAGAGCTCTTAGGCTTCTCTGCACTTGAAAGTATTTCTCAGTGTGTCTTGACTGGAACTCTCCCGTCACTCTGAAAAGATGCAGTTTGTAAGAGTCACTTGCTGAGACAGCTTAAACTCAATTCCAGGAAAAGGACTTCCTTTTAATATCAGCATTACCAAGTCTGCCTTAGGCTCCTTGTTGTCACAGACATTTTGATCAGAAAAGGTAACTTTTTCAGGCTTGTAATCAACAGAAATGATTATCATACTGGTAAAACAGTAAAATGAAGACCAAGTTAAAAGCAGTGTACTTAGAGGTCTTCTGCTCGATAAGAAAATAAGTGTTTCCATGATCACAGAGAACAGGGACTGTTGTCTTTAAGATGGTGTGCTTTGCATGTAGCAGTGGACCACACAGCAGTTTTCTGTTACAGCAGCAGTTGCAGAAAGTGATGCTTTTCCTCCATGCAAGATATTTGCTTTGTGTAAAGCTATCAGCTTCATATTTTTCTGCAAACTGGTAGACTGTCAACCTTCAGATCAGTGAATACTTAGGTATTTTTTAATTGCATGCATTATTTTGCTGCTACCTTTTGTGTTCTGTATGCAAAATCAACCCTCTTTAAATTTTAGTTGGAGAAAGAAATGTGTTTGACTGTAAGTCCAAATGGAGGTAAAAAAGCAAACAACAACAACAAAACCAGTCTGCAAAAAACAGTCTAGAGAGTGAATGTTGGAAGGTTGCTTTTTTTGTGACTCAGAAAAAGCTGTTTGGTTGGAAATATTCAGGCAGCTGCCCCGTGGAAGGGTAATATTTGTGAATGCTGGAAGTTGCACAGATATTAATACAAATCACTGCACATCTACAAATTTCTCCCTAAAAATACACACTCCATTGCTTATTATTATTAGTTGCCATGTAATAGTCATGTATCTAAAGTCATCCAGCATGGGGAGGTTTGATCAATTTCTCTGTTAACAGCAGTGACTAAATTTAGTGGATACTGTGTAAGTCATGGAGCAGAGGTTGGAATATTTCTTACCTTTACCTGAGGGGCTCTTTTAACAGTACTTTTTGTGTCATAAATATTGTGTGCTTAGCACCAGAACAGAAATGACTAATGAAAAGCTGAAGCAAACAACCCAGAAGCTGAAATGGTTGGGTGAACTATTCAACAAATACCTATGAAAAATAAAAGCAAAACCATTTGCAAATTATTTGTTAATCAAAACGAGCTGAGTCCTTAACTGGTATAATTTGTAGCTAACAGTTTGTGAAGCTCTAACAGGCAAACAAACACTTGAAAGAAATGAAATACAGTGGCTGATTTTAATGAGGTTTTTTTTGCTATTAATGCACCCAGAGATATTAATTTGCTTCTCATTATGAGTGAATTAACTAAAAAAAAATATTAGGCCATGAAAACAATATATATATATATGTATATTTTGAATTACAGACATGGGAAGAGCCAATGTGAACAGGAACTTCTGCATGTTGTCTGGATACTCCAAAACCTAACAAACAGCCCCATTAGCTGTTACAGCAGAGATGTATGGCTCCCAGGCACTCAGCACCTCCCAGTCCCTCAGAAGTATTTGTGACCACACTTCCCAAAGCCCATTTTCCCTGTCACAGCTGACAGGTTGTCACTGAGTCATCTACCAGGGCAAAATCACTCACTACCCACCAGCCAAGTGCAGCCTAAACTTGCAGTTCCCAGTCTGTAGTCATTACTCAGTGGTTTTGCACAAGGGTACAGTGAGAAGTCTGCAGAGGCTAGCTGAAGATTATCAGTTTACTACATCTGTGTGGTTATTCTGATGGCGAGAAAGTTGGGTTCACAAGTTTGGCAAACACTAGATAGAGACTTATTTCTCAGTCTCTCTGAGATTTGAAGAGTGCTATCATAACCACCCAGTATGTGTATACATTTAAATGCTTATATTGGGAATCTTAAGAGTTATGCTGAAAAAGACAAGAATGCCCTTGATAATATTATCTGTAGATGCCATTTAAGCAAATATTTATGTGGTTGTCTGGCAACTAAGATAGTATAATTACCTCCTGGCTGTGAAAGCACAACTTTTATTCAGGTTGGGATGTTAGGATTAGAACATGCTTGTTCAGTGTTTATTGAACAGTATGTGAATCACTATATTCCAGCCTTTAAATTTTGCCCTGAACCACTGTGGAAGTAGAAACCAAAATGGAGTAAGACTCATCGTAACAATCACTTTATTTTTTACAGTCTCCTCAGTTTCATTTAATCTGTGTTTCCCGGCTCGGTGTATACCCCTGCACTGTCTTTCTCAGACACGGATGCAAACTGCAGGTAAGAGTATGCACACTTATTTTTTTCTTCTTATGGCTGCTGTGAAGTTACAGTCGCAATACAAAGATGACAAGAAGCTCAGGAAGAGACAGATAAAGGACCCCAGTGTGATTGGGCACTGAGAGGTGCACCAGACTTCCTCCTTTTGCTTGGCACTTCTCTTTTTATTCTTTGATTAAAGTCTTTTTCCTTTACTTACATCCTCCATTAAGATGTCTCAGTGTCATTTAGGGTGTTAATTGAGAGGAGGTTTAAGCTCATCAAGGCGATTATAAGTGATAGTTAAAAATTTCTATATATGGCCTATGCTGGAATCAGCACAGTAGGATGCCATTTTTCTTTTATCTAACTGACATTGGTAATAATAGATGAAATTATTACTAAATCGCAGCTGCAGAGATGATATCATGATTTTTTTGTGTAATCTTTGATGAAAAATTAATTTTTGAGAGGGATAATTTAAAATGATTTAAATAGTATTATACTGAAGTCCTTACTGGTAATTAACACCAATCTTGTCAGAAGTGAATCCACTTTTGCAGCTGTTTCTAAAGATACCTACAGTATTTGTAACTTTTCTGGGAGTGAAATTATAGTGTTTGCACTTTATTTTTACTGCATAAGGACCATTAAGAGAAAAGGATGCTAATAGAGAAGGCATTGTTCTCCAATGGGGCCAAATTCTAGTTCCCATTTGTAGTGTTTCTCTATGTGTGCATTTAATTAGGTATGCACAGCATGTAAGCAGAGTTTAGTATATGCAAAATAGGCTTTACATGTTATTTATATGTATGTGTTCACATGCCAGTGTACACATAGATATGTATATCTTTATGGGTTAGCTATATACGTATACACAACTTTATTTGTGAGGGCTTTAATTGGTTGAACAGATGGCTGATCAGCAATGCTTCTTCATCTTCATCAGTGACTCGTCTTTCTTTCTTTGCATCGACTTTCATCACAGTGGCAAAAAAGTGCTCTAACGAGAAACAGCTGAAAATAGATTTTTCTTTGGTACTTTCATCATGGTTTAAATGACAGAAGTGGATTTTTTTTTGTCCTATATATAAAGACCTGCAGGAGAAGGTTAAAAAAGGAAATATAGTGAAATCTAAATAGAAAAATTTGAATGAGAATATGGGAAAGCCTCAGATTATTCCTCTTATCTTCATATTTTACTTTCTTCTTTTTTAAAGTACATGCTGATTTTTGACAAGATATATAGTCGTGGTTATTCACACCAGCTACAGTACCTGCCAATCAGTTTTTCTTTTCCTCAAGTTTGGTGCAGAAAGGGGGAGGGAGGGACAGGAGTTGAAAGATGACACAATGGCTTAGAGGACTGTTACTTTAGGTATTCATTAAAATAGAAGTTACATGGCCAGCTTCTGCTGTTTCTGCAATTTTATTATATTCAAATCAAAGTCTGTCTTCTGTAGGCTTTGTAAAGGAAGCAATGTGCCTTATAAACAGAGTGCAAGGTTCACGTAGGAGTGGTTCACTTCTAAGCAGATTCATGGCTTGAGTTTACGTATAGATATATGAATACTCTATCACATTTTTAATTTGAAAGAATAAATTATCCAGTATTTTCTTTTGCCAGGGTTCAAGCCTTTTGAAAACAGTTGCTTTTACTGTTTGAATTCCTGTGGATACATCACTGTTACTGAATCAGTTTCACAAATTGGTAAACTGAGGAACACTTTGACTGAGGGAGCTGAGGAAATCATGCAGCTGGCTAAGAGTCAAAAGCAGAAGCAGAACCTGAGGATTCTTGTCTCTTCTCTCTTTTTTAACCAGCAGTAGGCCAAAACCACTGGAAAATTATGGTTTTTGAAAGAAAAATTACTTTTTGCATCTTTAGATCTGTTTGAACTGAAAATGGAAGAAAGACCCCCATGTTTTCAGCCTGACCTTTTTTCTCCATGTAAAGCCTAGTTTTCAGAGGTTTTCTCCTTGTAGACAGAATCAAGAATCTGCCCTTATGCTCAGGGTACTGGTAGAAGGACCATGGTCCTTGACAAATCTATGGGGGCCCCAGAAGAACATTTCTATTTTAAGATGCAGTGAAACCCGGGGCTGCAAGCAGAAGGTTTTTCAGCAAAGACAGAATAACAATAGATAAAGACTCAAGTTCTTCAGTACTACTGGGATGGGTCAATCCAATGCAGATACTTTAGAGATGAAAGGGAAAATGTGTAAACAAGAAATTCCTGGAGGTTAAGTGTGTGTAGGGAGCAGTAAGTATGTCACAAGCATGAGACACAGAAATAGGCAACTTCTGAATTCTATTATTAAAATAATTTTTAAGAGAGAGAGATTGGGATTCAGTTATAAGTACACAATCTGGCTCTTTAGTTTCAGTTCTTTAGAATGGGGCAATCTGGAGATAAAGAAGATATTACTAGGACTATCACCTCACAGCTTTGATGAGGCTGGCAGTATGCTTAAGCAGCAGCCAAGAGTTGCACTCAAATTTTCCCCCAGAACAGTTACTGAAAGATGGATGTTTGTGCTGGAAGGAGGAAGAAGAGATACTGGGAATAAGAACAGCAGCCTCAGAATTTTTGAGCCTTTCTTTTCAGATTGTGACCCCTTGTTTTCAGGCTTTGAAACCCCGATAGAAAGGGTGTGGGCTTAGAGAGAGGTAATCTTGGCTCGGGAGGTCCAGCAGATGGTGTTGGCAAATGGCACTGTGGGCTCCTGTGGTGTGGTGCAACACTCTGGAGGTGGGTAGGGAAGCAATGAGGTTGTGGGAAGCAGCTGGTGGCAAATACACTCAATATGGCTCCAGTGAGCAACCACAAGCAGCTTGGTACAGTTGAGAAGGAGAAGAGTATAGCTCTGGTAAATGAACCAGTGCTGCGTTTATGTCCCACTTCAGGAGGATGTGTGAGAGGTGAAGGTCAGTAGCTGACAGAAAGGAAAGTACGCCTTGTGGACCTTTTCACCCTTACCCTTTGTGGGGCAAACCTTTCTAATGCAAGCCTAAGTTTTTAGAACTCAGAAAGGCTGGCATAAAAAAAAATATATTGTCATGATTGGAGGCATTCAGTTCCCTTTCATAATGTGTAAATCCATAGGCTTTCTATTGGTGATTGTGATATACCCTAATGAACAAAGAGTATGTGAGAGGGCTGAGCTGCCCTCCTTCTCTTTCTCTTTTTCTCCCTTTCCCCCTCTTTTGATGTTAAAGATAATGAAAATAATCCAGGAAATTCATGTCAACCACTTCTTTCTCCAAAGAGATTAATAGCTTAGGAAAAGTAATAGGCAGTTCTTTCTAGCGTACTGATGCTGATATGTTTTCAATAGACGTATTTTTAGGAGTTACTTGGGAATAAAGCAATAGCATAAAGCTAAAACAGTCAAGAAACATACATTTGTATTCTGATTTGTTCAAAGCACTAAGACAGGTTAGAAGAAGAAATCTGGAGCATTTACACATTAGATAGCACCAGCCAGGAGCTAGAATATTTTGGGCATGAGGTTATGCAAAATGGCTTCACACACCTTTGCCAATGCATCTCCATCCAGAGCTTTAGTAGTTGTGGACCTTTATCTGCAAAGCCTTACTAGTCTGCTGCATTTCTAAAAGGCTCATGGTATTTCTGGGCATTATTTACCTTACATCCTTGTCTCATCATGATTGTCTTTTACTTTATAAGCACATCATTTTAAGTAGCGGCCATGTAGGTCTTCTGGCCAGACATGGGGAAGTTAGACAAAAAAGCACTCTTGATTGGCTGAATAGGACATCCTCATTGCAGTCCTTGAACTAGGGTCCATGCCAAACATTCTATGCTGTTGCTTCCAAGATGGACAGATGGAGACTTTATAAAATAAGACAGGACGCTCCTTTCTTGCCAATGTTTAAGCATGCTGCCTCCATACCTGTTCCAGGTGTTGATGTAAAGAAGCAAGGTGACTCTCTTGCATATGATGCATATCATGCTCTGTTAAACAGAGTTGAATATGAATTGTCACATCTTTTGCTGTTGTGAATCAATGCCACAATTCTTCAGTCCATCCCTAATTACAAAGAAGGACTACTGATTAAAAAAATCCTTAAAACTCAACTTCTGGAGATCATATCTCTATTTAAGTTGAACAAGGAAAAAGTGAACGTGACATTATTGATACTTTATTAAATGCAAAAAAGGCTTGACAGTTGTTTTTTTTCCCCTCTCTGTTCCTTTTTCCTATTATATATCCAACTCCATTTAGTATGATCTATGCCTGAAATGCTGGTGAAATGATGACATCATAACAGTCAAAAAGATAAAGGGAGGAATGAATCAAGGAAAGGAAAGGAGTTCTAGTGATAATTCATGTTGCTTTTTGTATTTTTCTTTTGTTAACCTCACTGAGCTGTACTGCAGCATAACCTTTTGCAGAGGGTAAATTTAAAGCCTTTCTTCTTTTCCCATCCTCTTTAACCATGCATTTTTAAATCACTGATCAGTTTAGTGATTAAAATACATGAAAGCCAAACCTGACATTTACAAATATCTCAAAGAAAAAATAAGAAAAAGCCCAAACTCAAAACCTTGCTTAAGTAACAGGAATAAAATAAACCTTTGGCATTCTTCATTCATTCATCACAGTTTATGAGCTATATAAAACTAACACCTGGTAAATTATTTGTAGGTCACCTTTAAAGAAGCTACTGAGATGGCAGTGCATTCCCTGAAATGAAAAAACAAATTGATTTTCTCCCTTTTATGAGAAGCATGCTTATACTTTAAAAACATTTTTACATTAGGTTTAAGGAATGATAAGGCTATTTCAGTGTTATGTGATGTTCAGAGTTACAGCATTTTCTAAGTGATCTTAACTACTGCTAACTGCAGAATGGTTTCAAATTAATGAACATAGTGCAATTGTTTCTGTGTAAGTGTCTTGCTCTGGGATGTAAGTGAAATAGAAATTTGGTGTAGTAGTTTGGAAGATAATGATTAATATTTACTTTTATCAGCTGAAAAGTCCCAAAATGTTATAAAAAGGTAACTTTTACAAAGTAGAGTACTTGTTACCCTGCTAATAGGCAGCACTTAGTCATCTAAATTCAGTCTCTCTCTTTTTCCACCCTTTCTTTCTTACCGGAACAATAGTGATGCTGACTGTAATGCTAAATTCATGTATGTTTTTCTTCTTGTTATGACATTAAGATGACTCATTTGCAGTTAGACTGTATTGTTTCCTCCTTTTTAAATGTATTTTGTTATTTCACCATTATACTTTATTTTTTAACATACATTTACTTGATTTGTGTATTTTTCAACTCCAGGCATAGTGCTGAAACCCTTATTTATTCGAAGCTGTTCATGAAGAGAATTTAAATGCATCAGAGGATAGGTAGATGTACCCGAATACTCATTTCCAAATACGCTTCAAAATATTGTTGTTCATTGTTCCTTTCTACATATTCAAGAGATGTTTGATCCAATGTATAACAAATCTGAAAACATATAAAAGCTTTGAATTTTCTATGAGGAAAGGAAAATATGGAAAAATAGTATGATATTGTATTATACTGGGAGGCACTGGTTAGGGTATTTATGCTGAAGAAAATAGCAAAATGCACAGAGTCTGACTAGTTTCTTGGAATCTTATGTTTAATACTTCTTCAGTATGGAAATCACGCAAAATTGCTTGAAAATGGTTGTCAAGCATTTGATCATAGCAGCATAGAATCCCCAAGAAAAAAAAAAAAAGGGGGAAAAAAATTCCAGTAAAGTTTTGAGAATGTTTGAATATCAAGTAACAGACTGGGCTGCTGTCTTCATACTTCTGGTGCGTTTTTAACTAGGCTACCTTGTGTTCTTTTATTTCCTTTCCAAACCCAGTATTTAAAAGACCCATATGGCAATAGATATTGCTGGAATAGAATGCATACTGCTCTGGAATCAATTTGATCTGTGTTAACTTTTTATATTTTAAAATGCAGCTGAAATATTTTGCCTTCTCTGGATTTTTTTTTGACCTGGGCCTTATCCCCTCTCCATCCTTCCCTCATCTGCAGCCCTCTGTGTGGTCATGAGATACAGAACTTTTTTTTTCTTTTAATCCTGTACAGATGGTGGGGGGGAGATAGTATAAGAGATCTTCTGCCCAGTGGCATATATGCTTAGATAACAGAGGGAGAATCCAAGGTGACATATTCTATATGTGATAATATTAGACCAGACACATTAGGTATGTGCTTGTCATTAATGGGACAAGGATGGGAAAGAATATGAAGAGACAAGCCAGAATTTTACTTGAAACTTGTTGATGCCAAAAGCATTATTTAATTTGAAGAACAAAGTTGATGCATAATCTTATTTTTCCCTTTTGATCTGTCTCTTGCTGGCAGACCCTTATCATAGGACTTAACTCACGCTCGAGGTCAATAAAAATTTCAATGGGGATCCTGTTAGAGAATGACCAAGAAATACTCTTGTTTTATTTGGTATCCTGCTTAGAAAAGACTTCACTGTTTGTGACTTACAACCTTTTCAGCCATCAGATATTTTGTGCCAATAGGTCAATAGATTTGGTACCCTGGGAATATTCCCTTCAGAATGCTGATTGGCACCTTACAACAGCTGAAGTCCTGACCTTGGACTGTTTGCTGATTTAAACTAAACCAATTGGATGTCAAGCTAGGATTCTGGGACAATTATCAGTACAAGTTGCATAGTCTGGTAGTATGGCCATGGTATGAGCTGGGCAGATTGAGTTCACTAGGACATTTACCTCCTGTAATAAAACTGCAGAGAAAAGAAATCGTATCTTCTGTATCTTTCTTTGCTGGGCAAAGGTGTTTGCAAATCTGGGCTCATGTCTACAGCTGTACAAAAGCTACATCTGTACATTACTAATTGTTAGTGGGAAACTACTTGCTTGTTTCTTAATGTGTTTTAATAGTGTTTTTGATATTGCACATATGCCACATGTACACTCTCTTGTATTATACCTGGTGTCATACAGAAAGTAAATGTGACAGTATTAGTGACTAATAAGCCACACAAAATTTCATTAGATAGCTAAAATTTCTGATTCTATACATAGTTATTTTAAAATATTTTAAAGATAATTATAACTTTCAGCTTTCTTGAGAAATCTCTAGTCTAGCCAGATTTCTACTGGAGTCAGACATAAGAATGGGCCTTTCTCAGATTCACTTTGCTTTTGTTGGTGTGTTGTTTGTTTGTTTTCTCCCTCTAAGGTAGCTTTTGTCTTTCTGGCTTCTTACTGTAAGCCAGCTTACGGTGATTTTAAGGTCTAAACACACTGTATTCCCACAAGTTTTCAGAAAATAAGTGGAAAAGCAGAGAATAGATACCCTAATCAGGTCTCTACTGAGAAAGATACCTTTTTGTAAGCTAAAGTGCATTACTGGTCAACAGAGAGTATACACAGGATAGAGACATTACCAATACCCCAGTTACAGCAAAGGCTTCGGACTAGCTGTTAGGTACAGATGATACAATAGTAAGTTAGGAAGCCATAAGCTTCATGAGTTGTATATCTCATTGTTTTCCTCCCTGAGTCCAAAGGAAGGTCTTGTGCAGGGTCACCAGGAGCTCAAGGATGTGTCACAGACAGCTTGAGGGGAATTGGAGTTGTTAGCATGAGTAGCACTGTCACAGGAGGATGTTTTTTCTATGTTCCCAATGGATCTCCAGAGCTTCCATGCGCTAATTACTGATGGAGGCTGCTGTTGTGGGAAAATAATATAAAGGCCCAGATTTTCTGCTGCAGGCAAAGAGCAAGGAGTGCTAATTGGGAGGGAGGTGTGAGGAAAGATGCCACCTTGCACTGACTGATCATTAGCCAGCTTTTGTCCCCTGCCATGAGCTAGAGCAGTCGGAGGGTGACTGTAAATTATGTGGACTGCTAGTGGCACCAAAGGACCATTATGTTAGTTAGGCCTCACTAGTGGGTGAGATATACTTTCTAGAGTCTGTATGTTATCTGGCAGGAAGAAGTGGAGAACATCATACTTTGATTTTGAGAATGGGCTAAGTTTGGATGAGTGGGAGGAAGCATTAAGTCAAAAGCTAAGTTCTTTATTGGGATTTCTACATTAACTTAGGTCTTCAAATTATTAAGATGCTTAGAAGAAGGGCTCTTTGTGTGAGATATTGATGAACAGAAAAGGTTCTCTGGCTGAATATATAGCAGCACTTTTAACTTCTGCTGTTGCCTGAGCGTAGTGGGGTACTGCATCTGTTGAACAACCCATGCAGACCAATGTAGTGCATTAGACTGTGGCTCCAGAGCAAAATCAAACTTCTCAGATGTTCTGCTGTAGAAAATCTCTTCTGAATACCTATGCAATGTCCCTTTGGTGATCTCCTTTATGCCTTGGTCTTTTTCCCACTGCAGCTATCTCACAGAGGTGACAGGATTTGACCAACACGTATGGCCAACGCGTAGGTCAAGGATAACATGAAGAAGGAAAAAGCAAAAAGAAAACAAATTGCATGCTCTGTGTCTAGAAGTCTTACTCTGAGTAGAGGTTATGAGATCCAGGAGAAATGTGAGCTGTTCTGTCAGCTTTGCATTTGACTTTTTTCTGATCATATTCTATCACAGAGAGTCGGTGCAGAGAAAGAGTCATTACTGTTCCTGCACGTTATGGTACTTTGGCAATAGGCCATTCTATGCATACATGCCAAGATGATTTTATAAGACCATTTAAAAAGCAGTACTAATTAGATACTTAGAGGACTAGAAATCCTGAAGGTTAAAATACAAGTGAAGCAGTTATGGCCACAAATGAGTGGTACAGAAGTAAGCCCCGGTGAAAGCAAACCCTATGGACCCTACATATCTTTCATAGTAGAATAGATCAGGATGCTAAATATCACTGTATGTGTGCTACTATTCCATAATTTTTTTTTAATTTATTCTTTTTGCAGTCATATTTAAAGGCCTCACCATCATACCTGTGACTGCACACGCAGCAATACAGTCTCTACATTAAATTGCTTGTAATATCTTAACCTTTCCGTTTACAAACATCTTCCAAGGCATGTTTTGAGATAGGAGATAAATACTAGTGACGAAGTAGCACAGGACAAATTTGGGCATGATGTGAAAAGCTTTTTATTTAAGTTGTTTGTTTTCATGTAATACTTTCCATATCATTAAACTTCAAAGTATATTAGGCTACTTAAACTGGGCAAGGAAGGATAACCAAGGAAGGAAAGCCTACTGTGTCATGAATGGCTTGGAGAAGGTGGAGATGAAAGAAACATTCAAAGAAGAGCTAGGGGCAATCAGTAAAAGGGCTAGGAAATAATTTCAAACCAAAAGGAAGAGAGTTGCTTATAATTTCTCACAAAATTGTGACTGGGTGCTGGAGAATACTGTGGGGACATATAGGAAAAATGGCTCAAAAAAAACCCCCTCATTAGATAAAGTCATGTAGGTCAAACACAAAGTTACTGTGTCCTCCTTTGAGGAATATTAGACACAGCAACCTAATACAACTACCTAAAAGGAATCTGTAAGTTGCCAAATGCTGGAAGCAGGGAGGGTGTATTTAGGTAATGACCATTCTGTAACATTTCTTCCCTAAGCATCTGATATCATCAATAGACAGATAGGATACATGTACCTTTGGTCTGATCCAGTTTAGCAGCTCTTAGACACAAGAGTATCCCACTAGAGAGGCTATTTCTGTGTATAGCATGTGTGAACAGTGTTGAAAAGGTTTTTTTGCTCTGTATATATTTAGAGACCCTAGTCCAATGCTGAAGAGTGGTCTGAGAATTGAAGTGCTAGCCCTTTGTTACAACTAGAAGGTACAGCAAAAATTCCTGCAACATGACATGAGATTCCAGTCATGGAGCTGTACCATCCATCCTCCTCTCCCCATTTAAATTGTGTCTGTATCCACCTCTACATTCTCTGGTTCATCACAAATGTGACTTCCTTCTGAAACATGAAAATCAGTCCAGGAAACTGAATAAAGCCTTTGCTTGCAGCACCATTTAGGCACCCTCTGTATTAGCCCAGTCTTACACCTCTTTGTAGAATTAACAGGAGCACCAGGTCCAAGACTGATAGGTAGCCAGCTCTCAGCTTACTTGGACCGTAATGATTACACCTTACTGACTAACTTCTTTTGTTTCAGAGCGCTGTGAAAACAGAGGCCGCTTTTCCAGCTGAGTGCAGAGTAGAGAAGTAAAGGTGGGCTTATTTCTGTTACACGTCTGCTTTGCCTCTGTGTAGTTTGATATTCTGATCCCACTGTTCTTTTTCCCAAATAACTCGAGACTCTCCTATATAGCTGCAGAAGATGTCACAATCACTGGAAAAAAGTATAATATAAATCTAAATATCTGAAATGCAGGGGAAATTATTGTCTGGTGATTTAGCCTCACTATTCACACTTACACACTAGCAAGTCCACATGGACACAGACACACATACAAGCACAGAAATGGCAGGCAGAAATGAGAAAAAATGACATGATTATGAGACCAATGCAAAGCAAGACAATGGGGTTGTGATATTGCCCCTACAATGGTGTTTGATTCAGAGGCTCGTTGCCTTAAATGACATATATTATTAAAGTTATCCTGTGCAGATCTCTCTGTTTTTGTTCCCTGGATTTTTTAATCCTCTTTCAGCTAGATACCTTGTTTTCCTTAGGGGCAGGGTATAATATAATAAACTGGGTAGCATCCATCTGTAAGTTGTGCTTAAGCTGGTATGTGCACTGTGTGTACATATACATAATATTTTTAGATAATGTATATATGTGGTACATATATAGGCATATATATATGCACACACAAATTAATACTTTGATGTATTTAGCATTTTCAACTAATTATACCTTGCAGTCTAATGTTAATTCCCATTTGAAACATTTGGCACTATTCCTCCTAATTCATTTATATTAATGAGGGGAGGATCCTCTGAGCAATAATCAGTTAAAAATCATGACTAGCTTTGTTAATAAATACCAGATTGGTACATGATACTGTATTGGCTTGTCCTTAATTAGGAAGCACTGTAAGGAGTACCAAGAGGGAAATACACATAAATTTTTCTTTTCAAGTCTAACTGCTCTCTTTCTGATATTTGCATCTTTGAAAAAGAGAGAAAAATGATAACTTTGAACTTTTATAGTTTTCCTGCACTTAAAGCAGCTTATCTTTAATTAAGATATACATCTAATATGGAAGTTTCTCCAACCAAATCCAATGTAGGAAAGGAAAAATCAAGAGAAACATAAGCAACATTGCTAAGTATTAGGTAATTGAAATACTTCATCTAAAAATTAGAAAACTAGAAGTTTTATGAAGCGTTTGGGGAGGCTGGTTGGTTCAGGGAACTAGCAATGAAATAGCGAAGCCTTCATTTCTAGGTGATTGATTGCAACTGCACCTAGGAAAGGCTAGAAAATAATTCCTGTAAGCTTGTGTGCAGCAGTGGTTGGGCCCTGCTCTCACAAGTCAGGTATTACTCTCAGCTGGGAGTTCAGGAGTGAATGGGCATCAAAACTGAACGGGCACATTTTAGCAAGGGCCTGCATGCAATAGTTTAGGAGCTTGAAAGGTCTGGAATGGTAATGGGTAAGTTGTCCATGTATTCATTGAATTTTTCTTGGGTTTTTCAATCTCAAAATCCTTTAAAGTGGAAACTTTTTCTGGCATCACTTACAGCGATATTTTTTTTTCCCCCTCATGTCTTCTAAATACTTAACATCACTGTAGGCTTGCCAATGTGCAATCCACTGGTGCTTGTTTATGCCAAATACCTCCAGCATATGTAAGCTTATTTTGTCACTGGTATGAGTTACTAATATGAAAAAAACTTAATTAACAATCTACAAATCTTGAGATCTGCTGAACAACAGAATGGCAGGGGCTGATGACCCTGTTTTATGTCACAGTGGAAAGTGAAGTCACAATTTCTTCTTATCAGGATCTTTCTTTAAAAGAGGTTAACGCTTTGAAGCCTGAATCATGGATGTGCAGATTCAGGGTGAAGCAGCACTGAACTCTGCTCCTGGTAGAACAGTACTGGTAGAGAGCATATGCAATATCATTTTGGTTGGTGTCTCAGATGGGCTTGAAGGTGACCCAACAGGGAACTGTACAAATACTGCTTATACTCTATTTTATCTGAAACTCTTTTTCAGTCCCTCTGTGGCATACACTTGCAGCTCTTTCTTCTTCCCCGCATTTGCTCATTTTTGTACTTTCAGAAAAGTCTTTGCATGATGACATTCATGGGTGTGGGAAAGGTGGGAGGGTTAGTTGCAGGCAGGCACTTGGCACAGTGTTTAGTCTAGCTAAGCACTTCTGACCTGGAAGGCAGCAGACTAGCCAAAAGCACTGCTATCAGTTTATGAAGTTGTGCTTTCCTTTTCCCCTCATTTGTGTGTCCAGTCTGTTCATCCAGGAAGTAGCTTTGAGCAGAGACTGTTTCTTTCAGTGTATGGACACAGCTTCCTTTGGATCTCAAAGAATTGCGAAACGACAAAAAGCCCTGCAATTGCAACAAGAGGAGAAAAAACTTGGGTAGCAGTGTATGGAAAATGGCACCATAGGAGGGATGGGAGCACAAGACCATTTCATGTGAGTGTGAGGAATGACTTTTCAGGGAAAACAAGGGGAAAGCCCATTGAGAGGAGTAGGGTGGTAACAATATCTCGTGGTATAGCTGTGCTTAATGGGGATGGACCAAGCCCTTGGCTGGTTTCATGGGATATCAGGCCTTGGGCACTGTGGAAACAAGTGGAGAGCTGTCACAAGAAGGGAGAGATACACTGAAAGTGGATCTGTTTTAAGAAACTGGTTATCAGGCACTTCTCTTTGTGAGAGTTTCTCTGAATATCTCAACCCACGTTACGCCTTCTCCTTTTATGTCTTTTCAACCCTTACTGTCTTTACTCACCCTCTCATTTCTCTTTCAGGACTTTTTATCTCTTGAATCAATAGTTCAGGAAAACTGCTGTGTTTGGGATCAGAGAGGCCTAAGGAGATTATTGCTGAAAGCAGAAGAACTCTTATGGGACTGGGTTTTGTCTCCTGATCTAACCAGCTCTGACCTCCTACTGGACTCTGCTTTCTCTGGTGCTGAGACGTAACACTGGTTTTCTGTTGTGTAATGAGGTAATGAAGGAAGTTCCATCGAACAAGGGAGAAGAGGGATTACTGGGGCTGAACAGTGTGGGTAGACGATCCATAGAGCACTTTCCAATCTAAACATCTCGTCACCTAAATCATCAGTAGTGTTTATGATTAAAGAAATGAAAATGAGTACACTACTGATTTCAAATTCTTTTTAACAGTCCTGAGGAGAAAGTATGACTGTTTGGCAAGTAAGAGTGAGGAAAAAAAAACAACCCACTGGGAAATTAATTGTTTTTAACTGCATTTTTTAATTGCTCATAATAAATGATGAAAATAATAAATTCTAAAATAATAACCTGAAAACTGTTTTAAAAATGTCACTTGACTGGATCCTTTTATATTTACCAGTGACAGACTGATTGCAAATGTATATCAAACAGCTGCTTTCAGATGCAGGTAAGCTGCTATTGGAAAGAGATATGATCCTAACTGTTTATGCCTGCTTTTGATGATAGTACAGTTGAGTACTGTGTTATTTAATAATGCATTTGAGCACCTGTTTAGAGAAGGTATATTCTACTGTGGTCCAGAATGAAAACAAGCCCATTACTTGTCAGGGTTTCATTCATAATTCTTGTATCCTGCTCTGATTAGAGTATACATTGAACCTCAGATGAGCATTACCTAAGGCACATTGAGTTAAATGCACTGTATAAACTAGGCACAAACCACAAAGCTACCTTTAACTTGCACAAAACAGCAAGTAGAAATTGATTAAAATATGCATTCTACTAATATAACGGCTGGTCTCAGTATAAAAATTAATTAATGCTAATAGTACACAATCAAAACTGCTTTTAGAAATCTTTTTAGAACATTAACTAAAATGTTCATCTTTTAATGCATTTGACTGAACCTCTGAGACTAAAAGCTTTGCTTTCTCCATGCAAACGCGAAAAAAAATCACAGCCTGAATTTTCAAGTGGTTATTTTATAGCAACCTCCCCCAGCCATTTGCTTTTGGATTTCTTGTTAACCTGAGCCTGGTCCCAGGCCATGAGTGAGGTTGTACTATTAGCTACTACAGATTAAGGTGGCAGCCCTGGGAATCGAGGCCAATAATATATGCAGATTGAGCCACAGAGCAGAGAAGGAGATAACTAAATGAAAGGGGGAAAAGTGTTGTGTTTAAAGAGGCAGCTCGGCAATATTCTAGGCTTTCATCTCACAGTTATTCTGCACAAGGTATGAACACTTGTCAGAAAAAATATCCAGGACACTCCCTTCCTCACAGCGCAGGTTTGGTTTTGTTTTTACATTTGGGCAAGGCATTTAACTTTATTGGTACCTTGAGCTGGCTTTGGACGTTGAGCCTCCAAAGCAAGAATTCACTTTGGATAGTATCGCATCTGTCATCATCACTGGTATATGTGTCCAAGAAAAAGCCTTCAATGTAGGGTATGATTTATTTAATAATAGAAGTGATTTTAGTACATGGATTTTATATATAAAAACACACACCAGCACACAGATATATACACACACCAGCACACAGATACACACACACACACACATATATATATGTATATATAAACTTCTCATTTTCACAGGTACTGAGTTAGAATCATAGAATCATAGAATAGTTAGGGTTGGAAAGGACCTTAAGGTCATTTAGTTCCAAACTCCCTGCCATAAGCAGGAACACCTCACACTAAACCATGCCATCCAAGGCTTCGTTCAACCTGGCCTTGAACACTGCCAGGGATGGAGCATTCACAACTTCCTTGGGCAACCTGGGATTGCTGTGCCTGGGATTGCTCCCACCCAGGTGTAGGACCTTGCACTTGGCATGGTTAAACTTCAAGAGGTTAGCATCAACCCACCTCACAAGCGTGTCAAGGTCCCTCTGGATGGCATTCCTTCCCTCCAGCGTATTCACCCAACCACACAGCTTGGTGTCATCGGCGAACTTGCTGAGGGCGCACTCAATCCCACTGTCCATGGCAGCGACAAAGATGTTGAACAAGACCGGTCCCAACACCGATCCCTGAGGGACAGCACTCATTACTGGTCTCCAAGCAGACTGCTCTGGAGTTTCTTGGATTTTCATCCCCACTCCAAAATGCTTTTAAAAATTTGCATTTGCCACCTCCATTCCTTTGGTACTGAGACAAATTTAAGCATTAGGTTACACACCACAGTGAGTAGTTTGGCAATTTCATATATGAGTTCCTTTAGAGCTCTTGCATTAATAACATTTGATCTTGATGATTTGTCATTATTCCTTTTACCAATTTGTTCTCAAACCTCTTTTACTGACACATCTATTTAAGACAGTTCTCAGATTTGTCCCCCTGTAAAGAATAGTTCCATGTGGAAACTTACCTAAGCTCCTCTGCAGCAAACACTGATGCAAATTCTTAGCTGCTCTGATATGGCCTTACCTTCCTTGAGTGTTCTTCTTACACCTGTAGGCCTGATTGACTCCCTGGCAGGTTTCCTGCTCCTGATTTATTTGGGAAAAGAAAAAAATTATTCCTTTAACAAGTTATTCTTCAAAATTTCATTTTATATTCTTTTGGGGTTGTGTTTAGGCTGCTTCACTGTTTGTGCTTAGGCACTGCACCAGCTACAAAGACTGAGAAAAATGACTGCTACTGCTGAACCCAGGACAATTCTTTTTGTTTTTCATTTTCCTTTGGTAGAAGGCATAGCATGAGACATTTGTTGAAATAAAGGAAGCAAACAAGAAGGTTATTTGAGACAGTAAGAGAGACAAAGTAACNTGCTTCACTGTTTGTGCTTAGGCACTGCACCAGCTACAAAGACTGAGAAAAATGACTGCTACTGCTGAACCCAGGACAATTCTTTTTGTTTTTCATTTTCCTTTGGTAGAAGGCATAGCATGAGACATTTGTTGAAATAAAGGAAGCAAACAAGAAGTAAGAGAGACAAAGTAACAAAAATATAAGACTTAGCTATTCTTAAACAATCAAGAGTACTATCAACAAATATATTGCCTGGTCTTCTCCAGATAATGTGAAGAAGGTGAATCCCACTAAAGATTTAGAATAAATACAGGCTAATATTTGACAAGTTCACTGAGGATCTTAAAAAAAAATTCATTTCTAATTTAAACTTTTTATCAGATTTGAGAAAAGTTGCCAGCTGTTTCTGGTACCCACTTGGCAGAAAAGCCAAATCAAAGGACAGTAAAGGGAGCTTTGTTTTACTTTTAAAGAAAATTAAGTGATTTCAGGCCAAAATGTTATTGCAATAAGCCTCATAATTGTATTAGTGGTTAGCTTTTATCAGTTGGCTTCAAATATTTTCATCCAGCTTTCAGCTGGAATGCACAGTTCCATTTTTATGTTCTCTCTTTTAGTCAATTGTCAACACAGATTTTCAAGAAGGCTTCATTAATGAGAGCATCTTTTTGCCTTCTTGTTCTCTTTCGTTATTTTATTTGGAGAAAAAGAATGTAACTGAGTGTAAATGAAACTTTCCTCCTTTCTGAATTTCATCAACTGAGCAATAATATACATCAGTGGAAGGACTTCTACACATAATGCTGTTGTATATTTGATAATGTAGTGACATAACATTGCATAAGTGATGCAAAAAGATATCTAAAAGAGAGAGGAAAAACTGAGACAAAGCTAACCACGGGTTCCCTACTGATGGACCTTGTTTGCAGTAAATATTTAGAAGCAGGCTAGAAATTTGGAGGAGGAGGAGAAAAGCGAAAAAGAACTACCTGAAAATAGATGTTTTTCAGATACACTGCTCATGCTGCTCACAGACCTCGTCACAAATCCAGGCCAAGGACAAAGACCCAGGGCAAAGCAATGATGAATTTTTCCCTCCTTTTTGTTTACTCGGTGAGAAACAAACAAACAAACAAAAAAGAAACCCAAGAAATTTGATTTTGGTTACTACCTGTAAGAGGTGGTCCATGTCATCAGCACCAACCAGGGCATAATGCAAAAAGAAAAGCGTTCGAGAAGTTTGTACGGGGATTCTCCTTCCTCCACATGGTTTCTCCTGTATGAAGCCTCTTCACACTACACCCAGTGGCCAGATTTTTCATCTTGAAGGTCTTTATGTGAGGCATCAAGGGGCTTAAATTTGCAGAATCATAGAATAGTTAAGGGTCTTTAGCTTGAAATTTACTGCGTTAGCATTCCTGATGAGAGACTGAAGAATATTTCTGCTTTCTTTTTGCATCATAGAAGGACAAAGAAGAATCATCAAGGCAGCTATTATGTGGCTGGTGTTCCACTGGTCATTTCTCCATCAGAGTCTTTGATGGACAGAATTTGTGCTTTGCCGTTATCTGCTATGTTTAAAACTTGAAAGATGATAAATCATTCCTGGATTTTTAACCTTTACTCATCCAGCAGTAAGTAACCACAAAAATCTTATTCTTGTAATCTTTGCTCATGAAATTGCTTGAGTTTCATGCTTTCTTTAATTATTTTAATGGGGCTAATTATGTCAAGGAGGTGTTTTCACTTGTGGAATACTTTTCAGGATTAAATTTTTGGATAACAGCGGGTGGAAAACCCCATTTTGGACACACACCTGAGGCAAGGCTGAGAGTCATAATTAAGGATGTAATTCTTGTTAACAGACTAGTGCAGGAAGGTTTTATTTCTTCCTTTTGTGCATGGCAAAATTTTACTGTGTACAAGTATTGAAACTGGATTAACTCTAACTCTTTGCTGACTAGATTGCATCTTTCTGAACTCAGAGGAAATGGTGGTTGCTTCTGTTTAAGGAATTTGCCATTTCAAGGCAGTTACAAATACGTATAACTTGGTCACCTCAGAAAGCAACAAAAATATTCACCATAGAGTGACTATCCTCAGAGGATGTCATTTGCTGGAAATATTACTCCTTTCTAAGAAATTAATGAGAAAACAAATGAGAGCTAAACAGACTTTTTATTTAGTTGTGCTTTCCCAGGTTTTTCTTTGAAAAGCATGTAACTTCCTTGCATAAGAGACAAATATCTTTGCATTATAGTGCAGAAAGAGGTGCAGATGGTGGGGAGAGTTGCCAGCTAGAAGTGACACTCCAACTCACATGACCTGGTCATGGCCACACAGATGTGCAGAACCCTTCATCCAGAAGGCATCAGGATTTGGTCTGAGGAAGATTAAGCAGCCTGTTAATATTTTTCCATGCTAATTAAAAAAAAAAAAGAGGTGATTTAGTCGTTATTTTCTTCCTTTATTGCTTTTAAATTATGAAATTACACATTCGTAGTTAGTGTTCAGATGCTTGAAGTACATATAGATGCTTCTGTCCTCATCTGGAATTGTGGGTGCTCTCTCGCACGGCAAAACAGACCTTTTTAGATTTAGTGCTTGCAGTGTATTTAAACCATTAAACTCTATATTTCATGACAACAAGCTTTTTTATTTTATTAATTTGTTTTGATTGAGAATTTATGGCCCTGTACTGTCTAAAGTTCTAGAGGACACCTTATTTTTAATTTTGCTGCATATGATTCCATATAACATAGAGTTACTAGAGCTGCAGTGCACAATATCTCAGTGGATCATCAGTATGATTATGGATCTCATAGTCAGGGGTAATGAAGCTTATGGGGAGTTTGTACCAGAATAGATTTTGCTTTGATTCTTCATCTCAGACACAATGGAGTGTTTACAAATACCACAATTATTTTTGTGGTACATGGTAGCATGTAGAGGGTTTGTTGAGTTAGACATCTTGGCATTCTACATTCAGCTGTTTCTCCTGTTTACTATCAAGTTACAATAATTTAATGATTATGCAATTACATAGAAAAGATTATCAGACCACTTGAAAATCCCCTACTAGCATTCTCATTCATATAAGTATAACATTCTCAGTTACAGTAATACACATCTGATGATTCATTTTACTGGAAAACTTAATCTGGATCTCTTGTTAATCTGTGTTTTGTCAATGTTTAACACCAAATATAAATAAATGCCTCTGAAATTGGTTGTCAGAAATAAAATACAATATTAATCAGACTCCTTAATAGAATTAGCTTTATGTACTGAAGTTTGTTATTTTATTGTTGCAAACTAGCCTACTTTCAGTAGGCACAACAATATCTAGTTGCCTTTCTGGGAAGGGATGAATAAATTTCCCTGAGCCTGTAAGTAACAGGGGTAGTGATGTCTCAGGTCTGGACAGTGATCACCTTATTGCAGGCAAATATATGCAAGCACTTTCTAACAGAAGAAAGTAACAACTGCATTTCATTTACAGAAAGGTATCTTAGCTAATTTATCAGCTTGCACTCAGGACAAGCTTTTCATCTGCCCTCATCTTCAAAGCCAAGTTATTGTAATGGAGGCCACCAGCAGGGTAAGAAAGGAAGAAACTTAAAAGTTTGTAAGAAATGCATGTCAAAATCTGTTTAAGACAATATGAAAAACTGCTCACGTACATACAAATAGGTGAAAATTCTTTTTCAGCTTTATTTACCTGAGAATGAATTTCAGTTTGAAGAGGCCTTTATGTCGTTTCAGGCAAAGCACCTAAGATATAAGCAATTTTCAACAAGAGTACTACACATTTGTCTTTATAACAATTTGTATGTAACAGCTTTTATGCAAATGACACTAAAGTGGCACCTTTTTTCTAAATTGGACATTTTTATGGTTATAATTTTCTTCTGTAATAACAGCAAAAAAATGGCTGTCCCAGTGGAGTTGAACATTTCATCTCTAGTGCTGTTTTGTGAAGTTGGAATGACAAGTTTCTTTCATTTGTGCAGAGAATGACAAAAAAAAGTATTTTTTGTCATTCTTGTCTGACTTGGTTGAGGCAGTTACACTTGGAAGCAGCACCAGTCCCCTGACACCAACCTCTTCCCTGCCAACAAGAATGGTATCATAAAGTCATAATAAAACTTAAAGGAACTAAAAAATATAGCAGTCTCTCTGTATCTGCTCCTTGAAGGACATAAATTACTCTGTTAGTTTAAGCATTTGCTGCTTTGGTTTGGTCTTTGGCATTGATTCCCACTTGTTCTCCAGATGTCAGACAGGTGACTTTTACAGACCATGATCTTGGATTTAATTAACTGAGATACAAGAAAATTTATGTATTGCATGGAAACATCCCAAGGCATTAGTACAACAAACCGAGTAAAATAAGTAGGGTTTTGTTGCTTAACTGGCTATGCAGTTCTGCAACAGTTATGTAAGAAATTCTGTGTCTTTAACAATAATTAAACTCTGTCCCGGTTATCAATTAATTACTGATTTGTAATAAGAAACTTTATGATGGATGCTTTTACCTCCACGAAGTGTTAAATTGGTAGACTTTAATTGAGGTATACAACTGGTTAACAAAGTCAGAATTGAAGTCTAATACTTCATCTCATAAAATAGAATCTCATAAAATATAATTACCTGTACTATTTGGTAAAAAACCCACAAATGCTTATTTTAATGAGAACAGACAATAAATGCTAAAAAAACTTGTGTCTTCCTCAGCTATATATATAGTATCTATACCCCTTGTATATATAGTTTAGAATCATAAAATCATAGAATAGTTAGGGTTGGAGAGGACCTTAAGATCATCTAGTTCCAACCCTGCCATCATGAGCAGGGATGTTAAATATGAAGTCCTTTTTATCCACCCATCTGTTAGTGCTAATTTTTATTTCTACTACTCAAACATTGCCAGCAGTGCTCCTTAGCACTCTGCACATTGGCTTCAGTAACTGACACTATCTTAGGAAAGCGTATATGTACTTGGGTGCAGCACTTCAAGACAGAATGTCTAGCCAGCTCAGCCTGGGTCCACAAGCCATGTCCTTCACTGTATAAAAGCCCAGGACTACATGGAAACGCACTCGTGGTTCGGCTGCACCTTGAATCCCCCAAACCCAGGATACACTGGTCCTACTGCTATCCTCAACAAATTCTGCAGGATTCTAGCATAGAATCCCAGCTACTTTCCTTGTCTTGAGCACAAAGAAAACACAGGACCTAGTCAAAGTGGTATATTTCAGCCATTAGACACCGACGCAACAGTTTGAGGAACAGGGTTATTTACTGCTTAGCTCATCCTCCTACATGAATGGGAGAAAATCTCAATACAGAAGAAAGGCCTAGAAGACCCTTTTGTTTCTCTTCATTTTGGACTAAAAGCAGGGAAGGCATTCTCACACCCAGAGGATGCTTTAGGGGTAATGGAAGAACAGCTGACATTTTCTGAGCTAAAATGCAGCCATCCTTTGGAGAAAGGAGATCAGGGCTCAGTCTTTGTGTAACCCAACTAAAACAAGATACTGCTTGTAGCTTGCCATATTTGGCACTTGAAACTTTGATTTTAAAGCTGCTGTGATTGCTAATCTATTTGTCCCAAAAAGGCAATACATGGATGTTGATCCTTTCTTCCTAGGGCCTAACAACCACACAGTCGTAGGTTCCTTCATTTGGCTTTTTTGGGTCTGGACATCTAGCATGGATAACTTGTTCCATTTTCATTGCAGGAGGTATTGCTTTCTGTCAAACAGATGTGTAATTTGTGATCCATAAGTCACTTGGTACTTGGGGCATGTCACAGAGCTAACCTTAATTATTGAATGAACGAGCTGAAAGGTTACGTTCATTGCTTCTTTTTATAGCCTAAATGGTTTGGATTAGAAATATAAGGTGTTTTTTTTTCTCTGCTCAACAATTTCTGTCTTTAAAGCACCTGTATTTTTCACTGTACCTTCTATTTCCACTACATAGTATCTATACGTATAATTGCCGAACTGTCAGAGTCGGCAGTGACTGAAGACACCTTAGAATTTCAGCCAAGGCAAAGCTTCAAAGCCATTAAAGCAATAACTGTGTGTGCAAAAGGAATTGTCTGAGAATAATGGCTTGGGGGAGGAGTTCATTACATTAATAAGTATATTAGAATGTTAATTCAGATATTTTGCTTGTAAAACCTTTGAACAAACTGTCCAGGGTCGTTAACATTCCTATAGAGGGAAACTGGCAACCTCCATCCTCCTATCCCAGAAAAAGAAAACAAAGCAATTGTGGATACAGATGAGTAGGTGAAGTGTTTTGTATGTTTGGGGCACTCTCACAGAAATCCTGTCTTTTCTTTAATCATTTGTATTACTTACAAAATTTCTCATTGTATCATCTAATTTATACATCTCTGTTTATGAAGAAGCACTTCTGTTATTGTGGGGGGGGTGTTAATGTATTATTTACACGTTAGAAGCACAACTGTCTTTTTCTCAGCATAATATTAATTAAGAAATACTTTATGCTTTTAATAGTGCCTTTCATCTGAAGACCTCAAAATAGCTCTAGACTTCTACAAGTGGGCAAACTGAGGCATATACGTCCTAGGCTGCATTTTCAAGGTCACTGTCTGTGGTTCTGGTGGAGCTAGTAATGGATACCCTTGTGCATTGATTGCGAATCCTGAAACCAACCCCCCCCCTCCGTAGCCTGTTGCACTGCATGAACACCTAGTAGATTATTAATTCTGACAAACTAATGGTTTGCTTAGTTTGACGTACCTTTAGGGCCTTATAATTAAGGAAATATGTGTTAACATTAGTATGAAACAACCTTTTTCTTGTCAAATATTCAGTGGAATCAACAAATGCTTGCCTTGCTGCCCCAGAAAACTTGTAATGAAAGCAACTCATACAGGATATTGAATGAAAAGGCTGATTACACTAAGAAAGATTATTTAATTTAACTTCTTCTAAATAAAATGTTAGAAAGAGTTTGGAGCACTATATCACCACTCAATAAGCAGGGCTAAAAAGGAGCCCAAGTTTTATAAAAGAAATTATTCATTTTTAATTTTCAAGTCTTAATCACCTCAGGCTAATTAGCATTGGAAACATGGCCTCTTTGCACATTTCTGGCAACTTAAAGGGGCCTGAAAGTGTGAATATATGTTAAAGTACTCTTCTGCAATGGTCTAAAGAGAATTACAGTGTCTGGGAAAAATACATGGCTTCAGTTACCTTCTATATTTCTTAATACTTTAACTCAATAGGAAAAAAAAACCCAAAGAGTTCTTCTGATAATGTTTTTTGTTTCATGTGCTATTTATGCCTGACTAAAAAGCTTTCTGGTGCAACCTCTGCTAACCAGAGTGATCACTGTGTCATGAATAATCAAATGAGATTAGCCAACTGTGTCCAGGTCCAATTGTCCTATTATAGTCTACAGAAAAAACATCTTTTGGGTTTAGACTACTTTAAAATCTACTACCATAATCCCTGCCAGCCTATCACTAGAAAACCACACGAATTCCATTTTCTTTTTCCTTAAAAAAATTGAATGTTCTTTATCCATTCTTCTTTATCTGCTCTCTTGTCTGTAGCATGCATGACAGTTCACTATCCCTGTCATCCTGGTGCGTTTTGTGCTTCGTTAATTATGAAAATCACATAGTGATTACACAGCCTTCATGTGCAAATTGGAAAACATGATGCACACAGTTACACATAGCCATTTCCTGTACTCATCAGTCACTGCAGGATCTCAAAAAGAAGGCTCACAATTCCCCTCACAACATTATTTCTCAAAAGTATTCATTTTATATAGCAAGGTACTGGACTGAGGAAGGGAACAGTTCCTCACCTTTCTTACTTTGGTGTAAAGAAAGAACAGGTCCTCTGAGATCAGTGCAGTTGCTCAGGATAAGCAACGGAGATCAGAATCTGGCTTGGGAACTTTGCATATTCACTATTAAATTTGGAAAAGGGAACCCCTGTCTGTCTCGATTTCTCAAGTGCTATCTGTCTGTTACCAGGCACACGCGCATTAACTGTGTGTTTTAAAACTTTGTTTGGTTGAACTTGTCATCCTAGGCTAAAATTGTGTGACCTAACTTGTAGTAGCTTTTGCAGTGAAGGTATCATTTACTGTTGAGTATATTTTACTGTGCTGTTATAGATCTTTTCACTCAACCAGCTGTCTAACATGTTGAATAGTCTTTCATCTTGTCAAACACTTCCATTCCCCTTTCTACAGCTTTCTCAGCCAACATGTACACACCTAATCAATCTAATGCCACTGTCTCCAGACTTTAAAACCAAAAAGCACTGCCCAAACTACTTTTTTAAAGAGACAGTCATCCTTTTCCAGTAAATTCATCACCAAGAGGACTGATAAATTGTTAAATGAGAAGAAACACTTCTCTGAAACTGTTACTCTAGGTCCAGCCTTAGAGCTCCAGTTCACTCACTGAATCTGTCATTCAGTAAAGGCTGTTGGGGCTTCCCTTCACACTGATCGTGTATATGTTAATGTAATTTAATTTAATAAACATCTTACCCATGGAACTGAGCTGCAGTCCTCTTGCTTTTGCTTACATATCCTTATTTTTTTTTTTTATTTTTAGGCAAACAAGATTAGTCTGCCTCAATCTGTTCAATGCCTTTTTTTTTTCTGCTTATCCTTCATCAATGGGAACTCCATTAGTAGATTGATATTTACATCATACAGGAGGCAGGTGAAAAAATACCCATTGGCATTGCCTTCAGGTGGCCCCTGCTATGTGATATAGTATACACCTTACATGGTATGGAGTATTCATTAGAGTTGCTTTTATTTTTATTACTTTTGTTTTTATTAGATATATTACCTCCTGAGACTGTATGAAGTGAACCATGTCACTAGGTGAGATTACTACTCAGTTAATAGCAGTTCTGAAATCGGTCAGTTGGGAATAGGCTATGTAGCAAGAACCTCTAAAATGTGTATATGTGCAGTGGGGGACAGGGTAGCTCTCTGAAGGGGAAGGTTTTTCTTCTGTTGCTGGATTCTCTGGTGAAACATTTTTCAATTGCGGGCTCATTTCTGTATGTGGTTTTAGTTAAAACAGATAATAACACCTGAAACAAACACTTTTATAGCCAGCAGGTACACACGAAATAGAGAGGCCTGAACAAACAGATAGATGTGGGTGCTTTGTATTTTCAGTCCGGATTTGAATTACTAAGGATGGAGGGAGGTAAAGACACTTCAACCTTTAAGCCCCTTTGACATTCACAAAGTGCTAAAAGTCAGCTGGGGTCTCAGCTCTGACAAATTTGCATCTCTTTGAATATGATGCTTGAAAAGCCAAGCCGCTAGATTAAATTTTGCCATGGAGAAAATGAGAAAGGCTTCCATCTCCCAGGTCTACTGGGAGGATCTTTATGGTTGATTTACTTTTTTTAAATAAATGTTTCTTTATGTGTTTTTTCTAGTTTATGTCCAGCCTTCCTCTATCATGCATGCTGTAACTTCTGCCACTTATATCAGCCCCCAGTACGTCAATCTGGGCAGAGTGCAAGGTGAAAGAATATTTCAGTCTAAACTGCAGATCCCTTCTGTGTTTTTTGATTAAAATTTTCAAGTAAACCTTGGAATAAACTGCACTTGACATGACTTCTAAAATAATTTACACAGTTTCTAAACCAGGGCTAAATCCTGCAAACCTTCCCTATGTCATTTGTATGCAGAAATGCTGCAGGTTTACAGGAGCAGGCCCAGCTATGTAGCAGAAACCCTAATATCGAGGACAGCAGGCAGAATAATGATTATAGTGAACCCATAAAAATAATAAACTGATTGCCCATTGAACAAAATCTACTAAAGTATGAATTATCTAATGAGCTGCTGCTGTGGTTCAGGCTGACTTGTCCTGCATTAAGTCAACAATGACACCACTGACTCCTGTGGACTTGCTGCAGGGAGGGTGGGGGCAGAATCTGGCACTGGTTTAGGTATGGAATTGTTTCAGTTAATGATGAATGAAAGGGTTTATGTAGAGGGAACTGCTTCAAGGTTTATAGGAGCTTATAATATGGACTCTATGTATTTGCTAAGTATTTATGGCAGCTCCCAAATTTATAACCATCTCAGGAAAAAATATCTTTTCATAGATGTTGAATGTAAACATTGTTTTAATCTTCATTGAAGAAATCCCAAGTACACTGCTGTTGTCCTTGCATTATTAAAGAAGGCTGGTGCTTGAAAACATACCAGATTTTACAATAAACCTTAATACCCCTCTCTTGTACGTACATTTGCTACTACAGGAGACTCATTATTTTTGGAATTTCTAAAGCAGAATAAACATTTCTGTGAGTCAGGAGAAGAATTCCTCAATGCTTTACTTTACTCTTTGTTTCTTCAGTATATGTGAAATGTGTATATAGCAGAGATCATACCCATAGCCAGTAGGAGATGTGTGTGAAGGCTTTTTTTCCTCTACATAATTTTTGTTTGCAAGGTCTGTGCACAGTGTAAGTTATGAAAAATCACATATAGCTAGTTTTTTCTTTTTTATTTTTATTTCCTTGCTGGCTTCTTATAATTTTCTGGCAGATCACATTACATTAGAATGAAATGTGGTCTGTAGTTAGGACTTAGTGATGCATCCTGCAGTTTTAACTCAGTCACTTGGGTTTCGATTTAGCCCAACATGTGTCTCTTGAAATAACTCAGGAGAGCAGATTGATGATATACTTAGGAGAGGAATAACAGCATTGGAGACTGCCAGTACTAAACAATCCAGTTATTAAATGTAACTAAGCATCTGAAGAAGTTGTTTAACTTTCTGAAGAAAAAAAGGAAAAATACCTAGGAACCCAGCAAAGCTCCTGTTGATGTTGATGAGAACAGTAAGGTGTAAAGAGCACTTTTTAAAGGGCTTGAATATGTGTCCAGTTACTGCAAACTGGTCCTGAGCATCTTAACCTCAGACTCTTACTGTCTTAACAGTAAGATTCAGGTCTTCCTGCTTCAGTTGACATTGGTATTTCAGTTAGAGACAAAAAAGTGTTCTCTCATTAGAGGTGGAAGTAACTCCTTTCCAGCAACAAAATGGTTTAAAGCTTTTCTATAAGCTTCGTTTATCCGCTCAAATTTTTCTAGACCTGGCAGTGTTCATTACTTTTGGTAGCTGTGTTTTCTTGTCCTGAATCCAGCTGCTCTCTCAGTTGCCTCCAGTCAGCTCCCACCCATGTTCACAGCTGCTCTGCACACTGAAACTCCCTATTCCTTCATGTCATTCCCTACTCTAGGAGACCACATCTGAATGTGTCATTTTACTTCTTGTTGGAGACTACAATCACCTCCATGATTGTAGCACATGAATAGCAATGGGCCTTGCCAAATACATCCTTGCTGCAGGAAGTGCATCAATTCCAGTAGATACGTACCTTCACAGAGCAGGAATGTTTGAGCAGGCAGCATACTCATAGCAAATTCAGCACAGCCTATGTATTTTGTTCTGAATTAGGGCCCTAACTCCCAGGAAGTCCACTTCTCAGCTAGCTTAATGACTTGGTTGCCTTTTTTTAGAGAAAGAAAAAAGTGAGCCTCTGAGGAAAGCACTTCAATACCTCATTTGAATAAAGCCTTATGCGATGGATTGGAGTTTCTAGGACAACTCCCTTACAAATGGATCATTACAGCAGTAAAAGCCAGTTTATTATTTAACCAATTCAGGCTGAGTGGAGACTGGAGAGTATTAGCACTTGCATTGATTGTAAGTAAGACTCTAGTAATTAATGATCAGAGTTTTCAGCAAGTCTTGAGGAGAGAGTGCAATGTGCCCAAATAGGTATGACTGAAGAGGTGCTAACTGAATTCAGAATGAGCCCAAAGACAAGGGCAGTGAAAAGCAGGACATTCCCATAACCCATTGCTAATTTTTTGTCCATGTATCACAGTAATATTAAACAGTGAGTGGATTAAAGTAGGCCCTTTTGGTCTGGATTTCAGCCTTTATATGCTGCTTATTGCCAGTAGATCCCAGAACACCTTTACAGAGGAAGGCGGTTGACTCAAAAAACCTCTTGGGAATTGCTTTGAGAGGTCATTAGTCATACAAAGGGTGTGAAGAAATGTATCTGATAGCCAAAGCCTGAAGGTAGTACACAGATATGACTGGAAAAGGCTACCTTTGTCTCTGTCCTGGCATGGAGCTCTGGGCAGAAATGATCAAACAGTATCACTATGTTAATGTCGTTGCACATATACAGATACACTTTGGAGAAGTGTGGCTTGGAAACAGCTCTTTAATTCACTTTGCTTTGAGGGGATCTGCTAAATTATAAAGCTTCAGGATTTACTGTGGTCATGCTTACAGAGGTAGGCATATTTATTTATTTAATGAAACCAGAGACGATTGAAAATTCACATGACTCCAGGACTTCAGCATCTAGGAAATCCTTTTTCCTGCAAGATTATACTCTAAAGGGACACACATATTTAGGACACATTTCATCCACCCTCTGACAGTTATACAGCTGTCTTTTCTTAACCAAGACTCTTTTAAAGATTAATTTCTTCTTTAATCTCTACAGTACAGGTGAAAAACAATAATACTCCCCCAAGTAAATAGTTAATAAAATAATAAATATGCAATCCAATTAAACAACAATAATCCCCCCAGATTGTCTTCATGCTTTTGCTCTTAACCGTGCTATATATTTTCTCTATTTGTCCTTCAGATGGCATGATCTTCAGAATACTAGCTTAATTTCTGATTCATTCAGAGGAGAGTACATGGTCAACACATAACAAAAGAACACATAATAATACAAAGATTTGTGATGCAGATATGCACACCAGGTGCACTTCTAAATGGCTATAAATCTGAATGCCTATATGGTTGCTCACACATTTAAAATCATACATGTGAACAAATGAGGACAGACGCACGCCCATGTAACGCTATCATCAGAGCACCCATCTCAGGGTTATACAAATTGACTGGTTTTTGTGTGTGTGAAACGCAACAAATACCCACAATCTCCTATTAACTCTTTCAAAATAACAAAAATCTTACTATGAGCATGACACGTTTAAATCCAAGTAGACAAGTTTATGTTCCCTTCTGCCCCTTTCTTTCTCTTTCTCACTCCCTCTCTCTCCTTTCCCTCTCTCTCTCACTTTACCTTCCCAACGGCACTATTTTATTTCAGAAGAAAACTTATGAAAATTGTTGAAACACAAACTACAAAGCATTCGCTTTTATTTTTTTTTTCCCTCTCTTTTTTTTTTTTTTCCTCCCTCTCCTTTTTTTTTTTTATTTTTTTTATTTTTTTTATTTTTTTTTATTCCAGCAGATAGCCCCCAAAAAAGGCAGGGATGTCAAAGGCTTCGAGTCCCCCCTTTGACATTCACGCAGTGCTGAGAGTCAGCCGGGGTCTCTGCTCTGACAAATTTGCATCTCTTTGAATGTGACGCTTGAAAAAAGCCAGAGCTGCTAGATTAAATTTTTTTTTTTTTTTTT